>CAVNYN010203802.1:0-96250 GCA_963692815.1 Nyctanthes arbor-tristis | reverse complement strand
TAGTAGTTCAATCCTCCGGTGAATCCTGTCTTCTCGAAATTTGATGGCATAGTAGTTGAGGTCTTCCTCTGTTAGCCAGCAGGGCAGCGTGGATGGAGCCATGAAAAGTGCCTTAAGCCCTATATCTTTAGGTACAACAATAGGCTTACCACCACGGAATGAAAAGAGTGACCTCATTACATGGGTTGTTTCTGCTGATGCAAATGCCTCTTCTGCTTCCCCAGGTTCCTAGCTCATAGCATATATAATTCATAATCATCATAAGTTAATACTCTTTCACATTAAGTTATCTTCAGAACAACCAATCCAGGTTGCATGGAAACGGACACTGGACACGAAATGGGACACGATACGATACGGAAAACGTTATTTTTAGAAAATACAAGACATGAAACGCTGTCGAAACGTTATATAAATATTATTTATTTATCTTATTTTATTTTAATATTTAACTTTAAAATACTACTAAAATATTAATTAAATAATTAATGAAATAATGAATTTAACTCAATCTAGCTAAAATTTAACGTCAAAACATGTTTATCTTAAAACAACTCATTCATCACAAATTAATAACAAAAAGCGAAGAATATTCTTTAATTTTTTCTTTGGTTTAATTGCAATTACAATTATGGTATCACAAATTTAATTTATAAGTTTAGATAAAGCTAGATTTGAAGTAGTTTCTACTTGTTAAAACACATAAATATTTAAATTAATTATGAATTAACTTTTAGTTAAATATAACATCTGTAAATTTTTAAACGAGTGTTTCTTTAGAGTAGAGTTTCCAAAATTTTTAAAAAATAGGAAACCTTTTAAAGTTTCTAGAGCGTTTTCAGAGAAATTCGGTTTCGAAATGTTTTTAACACGAAAAGTTTTTCCTTTTTAGGAGTTTCCGTGCTTCCTAACAACCAATTGATGCTCTGCAAATGAGAAAATTTTGACTAAGAAGTCATATCATACCTGGAACCGGCACGTGTAGAAATCATCCCCGAGAAGAGATCTATATCTCTGGATGAATGAGACGGAAGGGTGCCGAGGGTGAAACTGGACGCTGGTATTAACCAACGCCTTAATCCGATCCGGCCGGAGCAAGCAAAACCACCAAGCAATCAGCGCACCCCAGTCGTGCGCAACCAGGAAAACCTGTTGGAGCGACAATGCATCCAGTAATCCAACCAGATCGCCGACAATATGGAAGGCGGTGTAGCTGGCTGCGGAAGGCGCCGCGTCGGTGTCTCCATAGCCGCGGAGGTCGGGGGCGATAGCTCGGTAGCCTTTGGAGGAGAGGTAGAGCATCTGATGGCGCCAAGAGTACCATAACTCCGGAAAACCGTGAAGTAACAGCACCGCCGGACCTTCTCCGACTTCAGCAACGTGCATGTTGATTCCGTTGACTGTTAAGTTTCTGTGCGCGATTTTATCCATTTGTTTGTTTGGCACTTCTATGTTCTCTCCAGCTTCAGAGAGCTTTCGGATACAATTGTGTGTGGGTATATATATATATATCTTCAAAAATTATAAGGGAACATGAAATTGGGACATTTATATGTGATATTTTTATATGATATCTTTGTGTTAGATAATAAAAAAGTAACTATATAATCATCACTGAATGAATGTGTGTCACATAAGAATGTCACTTATAAATATTCTTATTTCATGTCTCTTTAGAATTGCTCATATATCTTTACACAAGCACGCATGAATAATACTAAACATCCATCCAAATCTTGCGCCCACTTTACATTTACCCTATTAAATTGTTTATATATCACGAAAAATTAAAAAAGTTATTGTAAAATTATCAAGATACATAAACAACTCAATGACGGTGAATATAGAGTATATACAAGATATGATAGATTTATATCATTATCTTGATCATATATACACGGTGCGCTCGCTATAGCCGGGGACAAATCACCTAACCATGTGAATCTCGTTTTCACAGTAGGAATAATAATAATAATAATCTTGATAAATGATATCATTTGAGATGCACTTGGTCTTGGGATACAAATCTTGATTTTTGATAGTAATTATTAATTTTTTTAGAGAATGTGTTGTAAGGATGTAAAATAGCCCTCACTATTTTAAAATGAGAAGTGTTATTTGTACACACGAGGTGTAAACTTTTATATATACACCTCTGAATTTACTCACACTTTTCAAAAGTTGTGATTTCCAAGAAGATAGAGCAAAAAATATTTAAGTAAATACAAATATATGTGTATAAAAATTGTACACTTTGTGTATATAAAAATCATTTCTTATTTTAAAACAAGTCAAACATATATTTGAGTATTTGTAATTTTAATTTTTTTAATTAATAAAATAATATCAAGTAATAATTTATAAATTATATCACGTCATATATATTTATATACTGATTGCCAATCACATTAAAGTCAACCATTCGAGTAATGTGTGAGTTTAAATGTAACATCAATTAATGTTTTGGCCGCACGGATGCCCAATTTTCCACACCTAAACTGCGGGACACCGGACATGATTATTGTCTAAAGCATACGATTATTATTTTTTCTTTTCTAATTTTGGCAGTAAACATACGACTTTTTAGCATAGTTTTATCATGTGCCGGGTAATTATATTAGGATTAATTGGACTTTTCAGCCAACGAGTCCCCCAATTTGCCAAAGCAGAACAATATATTATGTGATGATGTGTCTTGATTCTTGAAACAATGCGCTATCACGTGGTGGTTCTGTGACTTTATGTGAAATAGTGATAGAAAGTGGATTGTAATTAGAATATGTGGATTTTTTTCTAAGGAACTCAGTCTTGGGTTCTTTATAGAACTCAAAAGTCAATGAAGTGCTTGCACCAAGGTGAGGTGTAAACACCTCATTGGTTCATGAACTCTTTAAGCAACTCAGAGTTGGGTTCTTTAGAAGTGCTCAGAATATGTGGCCATGAATGATGTTGTGAATTTTTATTAGGGCTGTGTGGCTCTACGTTAGGAATGACAACGAGACGAGTTTAGATCGGATTAGTCTCGACTCACCCAGCCCTACCTGTCTAGGTGGGTTGGGTAGTTTTTGTCCCGTTTAGCAACCCCTTTGTGTTTTACGATTTTTTTTTTTCAATTTTTATTTCTTTGTATTTTAAATAATATTTTAATATGATCTGGGTGGGATTAGGTCAAGTTGGACCCGACCGGTGACCACGATTTGACCCGAAATCACATACCCAATCCGACCCGCCAACTTCCGTGATGGAAATTTCTGCCCCTTCAATTTGTGAAATAAAAAATTCCACTTTTTTTTTTCTCCATTTTTTTTTGGGGGCGGGGGCTGCTCAGGAAGTGCATGATTGATTTCGCAAAGACCCAACTACAACCGTGGAAACAAGCCCACAACGCGATCTAACTCAGTTGTGCACCAGGGATCTTATCTAAAATACATTTGGCCCATGTATCACTCTAATTTTATCTTGAACACCTTTTTTGTCACAACGCGATCTAACTCAGTTGTGCACCAGGGACCTTATCTAAAATACATTTGGCCCATGTATCACTCTAATTTTATCTTGAACACCTTTTTTGTCACAAAGTAAAATATCTTTTGAAACACCATGTTATATATCGCGACAAGGTTGGCTACTAGACAAATTACTCTCACTTATATATATTTACTCATTTTATGGATAAATTACCTCAACCCAACTCGATTAATGTCTCTCAAATAAGTAAATGAATGGTAACAAATTGCATGGATAAAAAAGTACCCAAAAAAGTTTGCCTCATGATCAAAAACCCCTATTAACCTGGATAATGGATGAACCACATGCAATTAAGCAATGTTGAATACTTCTCCATCACAAAGTTCTGACCAAATTTTGATTTCAAAAACAGTATAAAATCATCCCGACAACAAGAGTTTTATTCACATTCATTGGCAATTGGCACTTACATATATAACAATAAAATAAAACTTCTCATCCTTCCTTAACAACAAAACATTGCCTCGCAAATATATATATATATATATATAGAGGCCGGCCACATAATGGTTATACCAAGAGAATTTCAGATCAAAACATGCATTCTCTTGAGTGTAGCCTTGCTTATAACCATTGAGGTGGAGTCCAGCCGCCCCAGCGGTAATGTTCACCGTGGCCTCGTTGGCGAGACAATTTTTGATGTTACCAAGTACGGGGCTAAACCTGATGGCCTATTTGACAGTACTCAGGTAATTTGATCATAGTATATACGTGTTCGATCAATTTCCCGTGAATCCATAGATATATTTATAAATTATTTTTCGAAAATTTTTCTTTCTCAGGCATTCATGCTAGCGTGGAATGCGGCATGCAAATCGGTGGGACCAGGAAAGCTTGTTATTCCACCAGGAGATTTTGTTGTAGGGGAAGTTATTTTCCAGGGGCCATGCACTGTTGCAAAGCCTTTCACTATTGAAATCCAAGGAAATGTGTTGGCATTGACAGATGTCAGTGCTTATACTACCCCGGTATGGATCAAGATCACTGCACTCGAAGACGTCATCATCACCGGCGGAGGAACCATCAACGGCCGAGGACAAGCCGTCTGGCAATATGCCGGGAAGGGCAATGACGCCGGCGCTCAGCTTCCAGACGTAAGTCCTGCACCTTCCTGTTAATTTATTTATGACCATCATTCACTAACCTTAAAAACAATATTTTTAATATTTTCTTGTATTGTAACTGTATAATTTGGTGTCGTGGATCAGTCTCTTGTGATTCAGAAGGTAAGGAACGCCCAAATGCATCACCTGAATTTCGTGGATGCCATGGGATTTCATTCCAAGGTCACAGATTGTACCGACATCACCGTGTCCAACCTCAACATTACCGCTCCGGCTGACAGCCCCAACACGGACGGCATGCACATAAGTAGTTCCACTAATGTCAATCTCACCGACTCCGTCATTGCCACAGGTGACGATTGCGTCTCCATCGGTCACACCACCGTCAACATTCTGGTAGCTGGTATTACTTGTGGCCCTGGACACGGCATCAGGTGATTGATCGTCTCCAACTTCTCTAGTATGTATATATATATATTATATTTAATCCAGCTGTTTTTTTTAATGGAGTCTGAGAACCAATAGAAATCAGCGTACCAAGAATTAATGAATGTGGTAATATTTGTTTTCTTGGCATGCATGCATGTATGGCAGTGTTGGTAGCCTTGGAAAGCGTCCTGACGAGACCGATGTGAAGGGAATTACTATCGTCAACTGCACCCTCACAGGAACTACAAATGGTGCAAGAATAAAAACATACCATGCATCCCCGGCATTCCTAGCTAGTGGCATCGTTTACAAGGACATCGTAATGAATGGTGTGAAGAACCCTATCTTAATAGATCAGCATTACGACTCCAAGAAGAAACCCGAGCCATCAAAGGTAAAGATAAGCGACGTTCACTTCATAAACATCAAGGGAACCACAACTTCGAAAATCCCGATTTCCCTAGACTGCAGTGAAGCAGTTCCTTGTGAAGGAATTGAACTTGCAGATGTTGATTTGGCCCCTTGTGGTGCTATTGGCCCTCTTGAATCTGCATGTACCAATGCCCAAATTATTATGAGGGGAAACCCACTCCCTCCTGGTACTTGTAAATAGATCAATCCCAATGTCCCATCCCCATCAGTTACCTATATATATAGAGGTGCCAATTGGAAAAATGAAAAAAAATAAAAAATAAAAAATAATGTATGTAAAAGATTGTGAAAATTCATTGAGTTTTCTTTCCTTTTTAATAATCAGTACTTTTTGCTACTCTCCTCACCCTTTCTTGGCATTTTGGTTTTAAGGGTTAATGAGTTGTAGGCAATGTACAGCACTATCTTCCTCTCCTCTATATTATTATCAGATAATGATAATTAAGATTTGTATGTCCAACAACGGTACAAGTATTTTCCGGCCCTTTTCTTTCTTACTATTCAACTTTTTAATTTATTCGATGTGTCCACTTCATCTACAGTTGACATACAATTATGAATCAGCTCGTACTATACATGGATCTCAGCTCATACATGCATAATTAATGTTTCCATCGAGGGTCAATTTCCTGCCAAGTTCCTTGATCGTACTATCTATTCAACTGAATTTTTTTCCCCATATTAATTAGTTCCTCGTGAAGGAGTTGAATTTACAGACGTTGATGAGTTGTAGGCAACATTTACATCCTACGTATAATTCAACTATATTTTCTGAGCTTTACTTTTTTACCATTCAACTCTTTATCTTTCATATTCAATGTACTGAAAATAATCTCTTGCCATATACATGGGGAGATTATTGGCACGGTTAGACAACTCACGAGTAAAGGAATGGAATGAATTGTGTACATTTAATTTCATTGGTAATGATTGATGCTTCTCAAATATATAGGACAATACATGGTGAATACAAGGAAACAATATATCTCTATACAAAAATAAACTACAAAATGAAGGAAAATATATTACAAGAATCAAGGAGAATAAATCAATACAATATTTGTGAATTACATGTAGACAAACTAGGTCGCATTGTTGTTGCAATATTTGTCATCCTTGGTACAATTACACGACTCAACTATACCAATCTTGGCATGCCACAATAATACATTTGTATTTTAATATGAGAGTTGTTTAATAATCTTCAGTCATGTGTTTTCCATCAGATGTATGGAGGGAGATCGGAACTATTCAATGTACCCGATCCATTTACTTTCAACCCACAACAATTGATAATAAACAAATGAATCTTACAAATTGTATGCACACCAGCACACGTCACTGTGTTTATAGCACCGTTACAAGGCTCTATATGGATCTAATATACACATGCATGACGATGATACGTAAAAAGGTAAGCGCACTAAGAATCAACGATTTCGGCTAGAAAACGTTTCGATATGCCCCAAAAAAATAGATTATTCTATATAGAATTCGATCTGAATTCATAAAAATCCCACGTGCCCCTCAATCGTTAGGTTCCTCTATGTATAAATACTTGCAAACCCCCCCCCCCCCAACCCAAAAAAAAACTGACAGAGGTCATAATCCCATCTTCGTTCTCAAATTTCTCTATCATCAATTGATTTCTGTATTGTTCTGGTATTATTTCCATTTTCTCGATTACTTTTCGGATAATAATTTTTAACCTGAAGAATGTGTGGCGGTGCGATTCTTGGAGACTTCATTCCCCCGAGTGGGAGCCGCCGTCTCACTTCCGTGGACATCTGGCCGGACTTCTCCGGTCATTGTGTCACTGCCTCTGAGGAAAAATCTCAAACCCACAAAGGTAAATTTCCATGATTCCGTCCGAGTTCCTTTTTATTGATTCTTGTGTTATCTTTTATTGGGTTTGAATTTGATTGAGAAATTTTTACACACAGATCGGGAGGAATCAGCTGAAGGCGCCAAGGGAAAGAGGCAGAGGAAAAATTTGTACAGGGGAATAAGGCGGCGACCGTGGGGGAAATGGGCAGCTGAGATTCGTGATCCGAGAAAAGGCTCTCGAGTTTGGCTTGGCACCTTCAACACACCTGAAGCAGCAGCTCGAGCCTATGATAAGGAAGCCCGGAAAATCAGAGGGAACAAGGCCAAACTCAACTTTCCCAACGAGGAAGACGGCCACGATTACAACCCCAACCGGAATAAGCACTTTTCCGGTTCCGGATCTGGGGACAGGTTGGATAAGAATTTGGAGAATGGGTATCCGTACTGCAATCTGAAGGTGAAGAAGGAGGTGAGTGGAAATGGTGATGGCAGTATACGGCCGGAGGCGGAGTCGGAGGTGGTGAAGGTGGCGGAGAATGAAGTGCAGAAGCTGAATGAAGAGCTCCTGGCGTATGAGAACTACATGAAGTTCTACCAGATTCCGTATCTTGACGGACAGTCCGCGACGGCGCCACCTAATCCGGCGCAGGAGATGGTTGTCAGCGGTGGCTCTGTGGAACTCTGGAGCTTTGATGATGTCACTCTCCTCTAGTCTGACATCAGCTATATTTTAAATATTTATTTTTTACGCCTATTTTTTGTTAATGTTTGTTCTTGGAACTGTGGTACAATTAGGAAATTAATAATTATTACTTAACTAGAGATTTGTCACGTATGATCAACCGTCAAACTTATGTGTCACGTATCACTCATTCTCTTCTAATTTATTCTTATTTTTAAACAAATTATGATACTCTGTGTCTCTATTTTTCTTTTGGTCTGATCATGTTTTCTGAATTCTTTCCAAAGGGCGTTTCATTCTCATGATTCTTTCTTCATTATTAATTATTATTAGTTTCACTTGTCACTAATTTGACAAATTGTTATAGACAATGCTAAAAATGTATTTCAGTTTGTGTACACTTTATATTCACCTTATTGAATTATTTATATATCACGATAAATTAAAAAAAAACTATCATGAAACATAAACAATTCAATAAAGTGTACGTGGAATGAACACAATATAACGTGGATTTATAGCATTATTATACAATTGTTACACATATACAACACTTATTGAATATAATTATGTATGAAAATGTTTAAAAACAATTCAAAAGTTTTATGATTATATCATGTGATGTACATCTATATAGACTACATAAAACAAAAAATTTTGTGACAATATCTCGAAAAGTTTCTAAAAGTAAGCGTGGAAGAAATTTCGGCAATCAAAAGGTAAAGGCGCGTGTTATGAAGGCGGTACGCAAAAGCTTGACAATGATATATTGTGGGCATGACTCTCCGTTGGCGCTGCTGGTTTGCTGTTTGTACTCTAAACCCGGTGAGCAGTACCACGCATGTACATTTCTCGGAGCCTATTATTCGTACCGACCACATATTGATCATGACACTTTCAGGAGATTATATGAAGGGTTATGCTACGAATTACTTATTCGATTATTTGTTATTAAATAACTATTTAATACATTGATAAAAATACTTTTACATTTAATTAAAATACATAGGTAAAAAGACACATACACATCTACCAAATCGTCAAACAAGTAACTTAATAAAAAAGAACAGTATTATCCTTATATGAAACTATTCAGACGTGACATGAAATCACCTGATATATGTATTTATATGACTAAGGGTGCCATAATGACACTTCTCAAAAATGCAAAAAAAATAAAAAATAGTAAAATTTTTAGGCATTATAATCAGGCATGACAAGTTCACCATCAACGAGTGACGACCATTTCTAATTTCAATTTTTTTTTCTTGAGGGATCTAATTTCAAAAATTTGTCACATTGGTTTGACAATCGATTATTATAAATAGTTTACTATAATAAAAACATGCAACTTGACTGTTATAATTAGTTATTATTAGTGTTCTAAAAAGCTTACATATACAGCACTTAAGCGACGCTTATATTCACAATTTCACTGCGTCTTATGCTTTATCACTTATTGATGCGCTTAAGCGTGCCTAGACTCAAGATTTGGCCTCGACACTTATCCTTGAATTATGCATTATAAAACATTAGTTATTATAGTAAACTCAATAATTTCTTTTTTGTTTGGTAAATTCATTCTACTTTCTCCTGGAGATTAATACAATAAGGTACTTTCCCCGTGTCACCTTACTTATCAAGTGACTTAGACCACTAAAATTTTAGAATAAAAGTGAGGCAGAGAAACACATACACCGACACCAAATCACTTGGTAAGTAAACAAATAACGGAGGCTAACATTATGCTTAACGAATAGATTGGCATTTGGTCCTTTTCGACAACTTGTCTTTTGCTTTAGTAAATCCTTCCAGAGTAAGATGATTTTCTATTAGTATGATAATTTCGTGTTGCCCAGAAATTAGCAAAGTTCTCCAGGCTTTCTTCTATTTCTCCATGTCATGGGGCTGAAAATTTATTCTCCATCTGATACATAAGGTCCTTGTTGCAAAGGATATATGGTCATGATCTCATGGACCCTTTTTATTGGGTTTAATAATCTGCTACTTTGCAAGGGGGAAAAATGGCTAAAAACTTTTCCGTTACGTCAAAGAATACAGAAGCCAACAGCTGAAAATCCAAGAATATTGGTTCTGTGAAAAAATAAGCTAGGATCCTCTTCTTTTATCCTGGGAGCCTTTATTTAGGGGATTTGTCAAAAACTGAAACTAAGAAGCTCAACTTGATTTTGATTAATCGGATGGGCCTATCATCTTTTCCGGCACAACAAGCTGATCAAACTCTTCACTAGTGAGAACTCCAAGCTTCAGGGCAGCTTCCTGCAAAGTTAATAAATATTTTGGTCATAATATGCTTTCACAGAAATTTCTTAGGTACAGTGAATTTATGATAAAATCGTTGAAGATGTCCAATCAGTTGAGCATGTGCACGAAACTAAATGAAAATTACATGAGACTCGGACAAGCAAATAGAACATTATGTGAAATCTGTTTAATGAAATTGCAGGATGATTTTGTCTACCAACTGCCACACCATAACAAGCAATAGCAACCGATGAATAATAATATAGTTATATAGAAGTAAAAGGAATAATAATACCTTCAAGGTACATCCCTCCTTGTGGGCTGTCTTGGCAACTGATGCAGCATTATCATAGCCGATTTTCTAGAACAACAATACCATAAGGCACAGTTAGTCAGGGCAAGCAATCAAATCAAAATAAAGTAAAAAATGAGAGTGTAGGAAACAACTTACTGGGTTCAAAGACGTGACAAGCATGAGTGACTGCAATATTTTTGAAAGCACCAGAATATCAATTAGTTTAAGGCGTTTCAATATAACAATAGTGCAATGATGTCTTTGCCTGCATTCAAGAATGACTAACCTCATGTAATAACTTAGAAATTCTCTCTCTATTTGCTTGAATTCCCCGAGCACAGTTCTTTTCAAAAGAAGCAGATGCATCACCTAGCAATCTTACCGACTGAAAAATGGCAGAACATATTAGAAAAGTTCAAAAAAATTGCTTTTCCAAAAAAATGGCTTCAATCTTACCGGCTGAAGTGTCATTTGTTCAAATGAATGCTTGTGAAGAGATATATATATATATATATATATTCAACATCATAATGCAAATGTCATGATATCAGAACTAAGAATTGAAACATACATGTAAAAGATTACTAGCGATCATAGGCTTAAATACGTTCAGCTCAAAATGGCCATTTGATCCACCGACGGTAACTGCCACATGATTCCCCATTACCTAGAAGGCATGAAAATGTATCATGTTTCAGGATATCAACATTGTAACACATGAAAACGTATTCACGTTTCAGGATATCAACATTGTAACTACCAGCTTGTTTGGGGTAAGGGCCCGGCCAATGTAGCCAGTTACCAATATCGCACAAGCCAGGAATAAAACGCGACAAAACAATCTTAACATCTATTTATGGACTTTAATTATTATTCTAAGTAAATTTACCTGGGCACAGACCATTGTGAGAGCCTCACACTGAGTAGGATTCACTTTGCCCTGAGTTTCAAGAGAAGGGCTGTTAAAATTCATTGTAAGATGGCCACTTTATGCGTATGGGTTAATGAATAACAACATTACCGGCATGATGCTGCTGCCTGGTTCATTTTCAGGGAGAATGAGTTCTCCTAGACCACAACGTGGACCGCTGGAATAGTAGAGCACATGAGAACATCCATAAGTGATTGACAAGCTATAAAATTAGCACAACATGACTACATCTCATTTACCTTCCTAAGAAACGGATATCATTTGCTATTTTCATGAGAGAAGCGGCAATTGTATTTAAGGCTCCACTCGTTTCAACAAATGCATCATGTCCAGCCTATCAGTATCATGCAATGTGGTCAGGTTTCAATATAATTATGCTAACAGCTTGAGAAATAAACCTTGTAGAGCCCAGGCATAAATTTTCACTATAAAGGACAAAGCATTGCAGTCAATAGAAACAAACATGTCGAAAATTTCTGCTTTCAATTTGAGCAGACGCCAGCAAATTTCAGAAATGGAGATTACCAGTGCTTCAAATTTGTTCTCAGCAGTCACAAATCGCAAATTCGTTTCCTCTGAAACTGCTGCAGCAATCTTTTGATCAAACCTGAACAGCAGTCAGTAGTCGACATAAGAAAAGATGAGTGATTTACACGACAATCTTAATATAACCAGGAGGAAATAGCCAACTAATTTTTGTAAACAATCCAAATGTAGATGATTAGAAATTATGCATCACGTAGACAAAATACTAAACGCCATACCCTTTTTTGGTGTTCAATCCGGTGCCTACTGCAGTGCCCCCCTGTGCAAGCTGCAGACATATCTCGAACCTCTTAGCAACGCAAAAAGATAGGTGAAGAAAGAAAAACAGGCACATAGAGAGAAAGGGAATGAACCTGATACATACGAGGAAGGGTGCAAATAACTCGATCAATTCCATACTTTACCTGCAATTATAGAAAGTTTGTTTATATATGCATGGGACGAATTAAATATTAAGAAACCTTCATAGTTCAACAAAAATAATTCCATCACACCATGAGATTCAATCTTCTGAAGGGTATTGGCTCAAGAGCTTACTTGCGTGGTATAGCCACTGAATTCTTGTCCAAGCGTCAAAGGTGTTGCATCTTGTGTGTGCGTACGGCCAATTTTAACAATGTCTCTAAACTCAACAGACTGGAGCAAATCACAGGACAGATTGAATCATATATCTAGACGATAAATTAAATCATATATGTACTGCTGATTAACGCAGAAAATATTAATAAAGGTTTCAAATGACAAGAAAATGACTAAAAAATGAAAAGTTAAAGACATGTATTTATAAAGGTGCGTAGATCACTCTGCTGCTGCCGCTGCTGCTCCCCTCCAACCTCCCACCCCCCTGCCCCCACCTTTTTCCACCTTTTGTGGTGGTGGGATGGGTGCAGTGAGTATTTCGTTTGGGTAGGGTGGTTTCAGGTCCAGCAAATGTTTTGTTTGAAAATATAACACTATAAGCTGATACAGTAAACTTTTCTACCATCCCTTAAGAACATTCATCAGCAAAGAAAATGACTGAGAAACAAGAACCTAACATGAATACGGCAACACTACCATGTCCCAAAATATTGTTCATTGATGCACAAAATACCTGATTACTTAAAAGAGACTTCCAGTTAAAAAAGAAAGAGAATGTAAAAAACAGATGTATTAACTGTAACTTATAGAATACTCCCCTCCCCCGGGGCAGAAAACCCAAAAAAAAAAAAAAAAAGGAACTGTAACTTAGAGAAATTAAGACAATAAACGGCTTATCAAACCTTTGAATGTAATGTGGAATGTAACTGTTGCAAATTTGGTATTAATCTTGTATTTATTTCCATCGCAGCTGCAATATGCATTACCTAAACACAGAATAAACGAAATCAATGACTGGAAGTGATTTAATTTAAAAACTTGGCGTCAAATCCAACGATAAGAACTTGCTAATAGTCTTCGTAAGAAGCTTACAGTGGGAAATGTGTCATTAGAGGATTGTGACCTGTTCACATGGTCATTTGGATGCACAAACTTTTCACCTCGCTTGTGACCAAGTATTTCAGCTGCTCTATTTGCAATAACCTGTGACAAGAAGTGTGCACATCATTACATATAAACAGTAAAGCATCACTAGATGATCCTTCATTCAAAGAGATGCCAGCTATAATTCGACCAAGTCCCGATATGTAATCATAGAAATAAATTTTTAGCATATAAAAAGGAGATGTCCTTAATGCATGGAGAAAAGCAAAGTCAATTTACTACTTCTACAAAAAAACTGCATGTTACATTGCACAACGATACCAGATAGTTGCAAATAAATCGATGAGAAACAATTAGCATTGTCACCTCGAGATTCGACCTCAACTGGTTGTTTCGGAGATCAATAGCACATTCAACATAGAGGTCATAAGATCAAGCACCCTCCTTTCTCCAATCTATTTGGCCAAGTTTGAAACTCCCCTCCTCTATCCTAAACAAGAACCTGATGTTCCAAGAATGAACAAGGCCCACTATAGTATATATAGATACCAGAAATCAAAATTTTTATTAAGTACACATGTTCTCTTAAGTTTTAACATACCAATATGTCCCAAATACACTAGTTGAAGAACTGTATAATTAACTCCAAGCAACTCGAACAGGGTGCAACTACAACCATATTAAAGCTCAATGAACTTCATAAACAGGAGTACCTACCTCATTAGCATTCATGTTACTTTGAGTACCGCTGCCAGTTTGCCAGACCACCAGGGGGAAATGGTCATTTAACTTTCCCTCAGCAACTTCTTGGGCAGCTTGCATAACTGCTTTCCCTATGGAGGGATCAAGGCCATATTCCATGTTCACCTGTAAAGAACGCAAGCTGCTATAACAAAGGCATTAAATTAAAGAATGTGAATCTTGAATTCAGCGTGTGTATACAAAACATAAATTTGACGCCCAAAAAAAATCTCATCACACTTTGCCCAACAGAAGGTTGTGCTGCTAGAGGGGAAAAATCTAAAGATATTTTCTTTTTCTCTTTGTTTGGTGAACTGCATGCATTGTCAAGTGTGGATATGGAAGTAGAAAGCATAATGAGATCAGATAGATATGATCAGACAAAGCTTATAAAACAAAATGTAGAGCCAGCCAATGTTTTTGGAAGAAACTGAATTAGTTATTATAAGATACCTTTGCAGCACACTTTTTGAGAATCCCAAATGCACGTATAATTGGTTCAGGCATTCTTTCACGCTCGCCTCCAATTTCAAAGTTCTGTAGCGACCTTTGAGTTTGAGCCCCCCATAATCTGAGGGTTTCCAGTTACAACAGATGGCATATACATTAGGTGAAGCCATCAAGTAAAATCCTAAAAACAATATATACATGTGTGTGTGTGAGACTGATTGAGACTCAGGTGTTTCCAATAATACCTGCTCGCTAACAACATAATCAATATCGTGAGGATGGCACAATACTAACCAGGAAGGAACAGAGTTAATATATTCCTTGAACATGGCCCGTTCCAAAGAACACCCCCCGCCCCCCCCCCCAACCACAAAGATCGAAGGAAAATGGAAAAGTATATGTTAGGCATAAACGTTGGTAGAACAAGCGTTCAAGACTACGGTGGTTAAAATAACAAAAAAGAAAAAGGATTCATTTTATGACTTGTTGCCAAAAATTCTAAGCAAGTTAATCTGAAAATGACATATTCTTCCAGAAATGAATCAAAATGTTGACTAACTACGGTCATGGAATCGCCATCATCATGGTATAAACCTCCTCGTGCTCTACAGCTCTTCTCTTATTAGTTTTTACATAGCAGTATTACTTCAACTATTATCCATTACCCAACGTGTTAGGATTAAAAAAATAAAAAATAAAAAATCTGATGCCAAGTTATCCTAGCATACCTCAAATGAAAGAATCCTTAATTAAAATAATAATAATAATCTCCGTATCTACATACGCCAAGTTGGAAATAAAATGCTTATAAAAGCAGAAAGAAGTACGAACTTATCGGAGGGAACTTGAATCGGACCAAAAGTGTCTCTTTCCTCCCTGAAGGACGACGAGTACCGCCTGGAGCTGTCTGCAGTATAGCGCAATGACACCGTCAGAAAAGACGTCGTCGTCGATCCACCTAATACTCGACGAGAAGCTAAGAACACCGCCATTACCGGAATCAATGGAGATCCCCGGTGATTCAGAAAATGTTGGAGAAAATTAGAATCCGATAATAATACAGTGATCTGAGAGTTTGATTTTTATAAATGTGAGTGCGCAGCCTGTTTAGACTGTCAGTCTGTTATGGAGTTGAGCCTTTTAGTGTTAAAAAGGGTAGTTTTATTTTAATAAGTTTCCGTTTCATCATTGAGGATGGGCTGGGCTTAATTGATGGGCTGAGAAATCGGTTACTTTCTTATGACAACCCGACCCGCGAACATGAAAATGGACTTTCAACAATTTTTTTACCCACATCTACGTGGTCATTGTGCTAGACTTGAAATATTAATTAACATATATTTCTTTAAACTTTGGATATATGTTTCTTATTAGAGTGCATTTTTAAATTTTTTTAATTTCTTGTGTAAATTGTCCCTTTTACATGGATGAAACTTAATCCCAAAAAAAAGACCAAAATAAAAATAGCATTGTTGTATAACAACTAATAATGAGCATTTCAAAAGCACCAAATCATTTTTTATTTTTTGTAAATATAGTTTGGTTTTGAAGTTGTTTAGATATGCCCCTTAATTCGTCAAACCTCTTAAGTAGTTAACCAGAAAAGGAGAAATAACGAGTGCACTGATAGGTGCAATTAGAACTTTATACAATTCGACTTGTGTTATACAATTACAATAGACAAACACAAACAAACTCTCGAGTCAATGGTTTCGTCTACGATATCAATTGTGTAAAACAATTCTTGTTAATGTTCTCACCACCTACAGTGAGTAGATGTATGTATTTACTACTTACCCTAATAATTCATTGATAAAATATTGTCACCACTCACGCTCTGTATGACGGCAATGGTTGATTGGCTTCTCCATAAATCCGGCCTAAAATGCTTTCTATTGTTTACAAATAAGCTGCGTGAAAGGCGTGAAGAAGAATTATAAATAAATGGAATTATTATTATGAAAAAAAGGGTTCTTTAGGCAAATATACCTTGTAAATAAAAGGTGTTTAGAAAAATACGGGAAAAAGTGCTTGGGGAAGAAAGTAAGGGTAAAAATATGGTAGTAAGCAGGTAAGGTGTCCGGATGTACGTAGTTGGTGCAGCAAAATGCTCTTATGGTGGATCCATCGCTTCTTCCTTTTTAAATGTGGACAACTTTGTTAATTACATGAATTGACATTTAATTATTATTATTATTATTATTATTATTAATTTTTGCATTTTTAATTTGTTGCATTCTTTCTTTATTACATTAAAAAGTCTCATACATGTCTCACTTTAAATCCAAAAAGTCACATTTTGTATCATTTTTTATTAAAAGTAACATTTATGTCATTTTTTTAATTAAAAAGTCCCAGAGAGAAATTCTATTACGCATAGATATGTCAAATTCAGTGACCATTTGATTCTCATTATTGACATTGATTTATAATGAGAAATTGTAATGAGGTGAAATGAGTGTTGTAAATTTAATAGAAGTTTGAAATTTATGGTTATAAATGAGCAGTTATCAAATCAGTGCTCAAATCAGTAATAAGTGAAATTATAAAGGGAATTGATAAAGAGAATCAAACAATATTTCATCAAAAAGTCACATTTGTGTCACTTTTTTAATTAAAAAGTCACTTCAGAAATTTTGCTACAGATAGATATGTCAAGTTTGTCGTTACATTTTTCATAAAAAGTCACATTTATATTATTTTTTAATTAAAAATTCACGTTTAGAAATCTCGTCACACATAAATATGTTACATTAATTGGTACATTTTCATCAAAGAGTCGCATATATAAAAGTCACATTTATATTACTTTTTAATTAAAATGTCACGTCGAGAAATTTTGTCACATATAAATATATCACGTTCATCCTTACATTTTTATAAAATAAAAAGTCATATATATAAGTCACATTGTGCCACTTTTTTAATTAAAAGGCACATTGAGAAATTTTGTCACACATAGAAATGTCAAGTTCGTCGTTATATGTTCATGTCACATTTTTAATTAAAAAGTCACGTTGAGAAATTTTGTGACGCAGAGATATTCATGTTTATCGCTACATTTTCATAAAATTAAAGCCACATTTGTATCACTTTCGTTGTTGCATTTTCATTAAAAAAACCACAAATATAGAAGTTATATTTCTATCAATTTTTAATTAAAAAAGTCATATATATAAATTTTATTATGTATAGATGAATAAAATTTGCCGAATGGAGAAAAAAATAAAAGACAAATTTTCCGAGACTCCCCTGGGCAAAATTTTACCGTTAATGAAGATGTTAATCTGGTTTCCACGTTTTTTCTTCAAACTTGTGAACGTACGCGCGATGCGTGAAACCTGTGTTTTTTTCCCACTAAAGTAGATTTATAATGGGAAATAGAATATTTAATGTATTTTAAATATAATAATACCAACGATAAGTAATATTTATAACATGCTAAAAAAATAAGTTTCAAAAACTAAGCACTAATAAAACATAAATTGGAGAAACATATATGGTACAATCTTTCTTTAGTACTGGAGTGAAACTTCAATTGCAGAAATATAGTAATGGTCAGCACTACCCTTAGCAACATGTAGGGGTAGGCGTATAACCCGAAAAACCGAAAAACCAACCCGAACTGGACCGGTTCAGTCTGGTCCGGTTTGGTTTTTTAGCAAACTGGGTCGGTTGGCGGTCAGGAGAAAGCCAAACCGACTCAGATCAGTTCGGTCTACGGGTTAGGCCGGTCCAAACCAGTCGAACCCGACTAAACCGTACCGGTGGACCCGGTTAGGTTAAAATCGGTTAAACCGGTTTTTTTTTTAAATTGTATATGGAAACGGTTCAGTGTCTGTGTCCTTCCTTCTTCTTTTTACAGAGAAACAAACATGTTCTGTCTCATATTTCAAAAAACCAAAGGTCCAGCACTTCATGTTTCATATCTCATATTTCAGAACATCACAATCAGATGACTCAGATAAGAAACCAGAATCTCAAATCTCAGATTATCAAAAACTCAATTTACAATTCATAATCGAATTTGGCAAACTCAAATCAAATTTGAAACCCAAATTTTATTGGCTTTCTCTCTTCCCTTCCGCCGGTGTTGGTCCCTTCCGTCGCGGGTTCTCTTTTTTCGGCATTGGTTCTCTTCTTCCACCGTGCTGCCTGCTGCCCAACTCGGCTTCCACCACCACCCCTGCTCCCTTGTCCGCTGTTGCTGCTTCCCAACTCGGCCTCCACTGCCAGCGCTACTGCTGCCGGACCACCTGCCGCCGTCAATCTGTCATAGCCAGACCACCTGTGGCCGCCGCCCCTAAAGCCTCTCTCATCTCCCTCTATGAAACCCTGACTCCCTAAGCAAGATATTTGTCTGACTGTCTCTCATGGATATGTGTGTAAGAAATAAAAAGGGGCCTAAATTTGGGCAAAAAAACTTGGGCCGAAAACTTGGGCCAACTTAAAAAAAGTCCAACCCGACCCAATGCCCGGTGGGTTGCCAGGCCCGGTGGGTTGGGCTCAGTTTGGGATTTCCCAAACCGATTGGGAGTCGGGTCGGTTTCGGGTCGGGTTGCCCGACCCAATGCCCACCCCTAGCAACATGTGTAATGGCCTTCCATATCAAGCGGTCAAGAGTTCGAATGCATTGCCTGATTTCAGGAAGCTTGAGCATATAGTTCTAACACATGAAAAATGGATAATAAACTTGCAAGCATGATAGTAGAAATGAATTATGTACTTTCCTGGTTATTAGTTATTTCAATAAATTTCAACTATTTGTATATGTACACACAAGAAAAGCAAGAATACTCACCGGAGTTTCTAGGGGAACCAACTTGATGAAACAAATTCCATGTGTCAATTCATGCTCCTCTCAGTTGCAACATTAGGCTAGGCACCAGAAAAACATATGTTATTTTCCAACTTGTTAAATCTGTTAAAATATGAAGTGTGAAAAAAGGAAAAAGATTTATTTTGTGACCCATATGGCAGATGGTGGTCTGTATAGCATTTCTTTTGAGCTAAATCGTAATAGCAAATTTCTTGCAAAGCCAAGAAATAAAGCATGATGAATGAATGCAACTTCCTCCTAAAGACATGTGATTGAACTTAATTCAAATAATTTTCAGAAATAGCTTGTAGACAAAACTGTAATGAAGTATTTTTATAACAATTTCTCTAATACAAAAATCACAAAGATTTTATTTGGCCATACAGGTTATCCTAAAATGCCAACATACAAACACGATCGAAAATTTTACAATTAAAAATGTACCCAATAGATAAAGCATGAACGGTGAACGTAACTTCCTCTTGAAGATACGTGATTGAGAAGTCAAGTAATTTTCAAAACTGCTAGTGAACAAGACTATAATGAATTTTTTGAATTATCATAATTAATGAAATTACCGTATACCATTACCATCATAGAAATGTAGAAATTACAAAGTAGGAAAATTAATGGCTTTTTGAAACTCATGAAATAATAAATGAGATTGATAAAAGAAACAAAAACCTAATTATGTAACAACTTGCAACTATTCCAAATCAAACCACAACCAAATGCAGTAATAACTTTAAAACTCATGTTATTTCATTTTAAGTACATATGCAACAGCTATCCAGAACAATTTCTGTCAATACACCAAAAAAGGTACAAAGAAAATAGTCCCAAAATGAGAATCAACTTAGACATCCAGCAATCTAACATCCAAGAAAACTACTTGACATCATACTGCACGATAGGCGACTACAACAGAGATGGCTAGAATAGATATATCACAGTGCACCCTGAATAAGACTATTAAGCATGTGGCTGCAAAATACTCAGATTCGGACCTATCTGGATGCTAGAATAGATTTTTGGTATGGGATGCAAAGTACTTTTGTTTCTACTGTCGGTTTAATAACTAGATTACACTAATGGGATATACTTACCTACACATGGTCTGTTTTTGTTGCTTTAATGGGGATATATAAATTTGATCTTCGCTTTTTTTTTTTTTATCTGAGGCAATCATATGGTATAGAAAGCATCTAAAGAGTACACTGATGTTAGCAAAGAATTTCCAAGAAGAGGAACACAACAGCCTTTTCTATCCCGTATAAACATTTATAATACTTAAGAACATCCAAATGGAGTATGTATATGTAATATAAGATTCTCTATGTTTTAGAGAATGCTTGCTTGTAATTAGGCTCTAACTTGTTTAGCAGAGTGTAGAAACTTTGGAACCAAATGCACAAGCAAAGGTGGTGAATTAGGTCAGTGATTATTGTCTACCACCAAGATGTGGTGGGAACTTTGGTTGGAAGTGATAGTCTTTTAATTCATGAAACATACAATATTTATATCCACATTAGCTGAAATATCAAGATCATTAGCACTGATAATAGCACTAACTTTACTGGAAAGATGCTAAATGCTGTTGAGATCAGTGGGGTCATCCATCAAAGGAGTTGTAGTTACACACCTGAGCAAAATGGAAGAGTTGAAATCAAACAAAAACATCTTCTTCAAGTAGACACAACACCGATGTTTCAAGCTAACACGCCTAAAAGATTTTGGCCATATTCTATTATATTGGCTACCTACATCTTGAACCAATTTCAAAACCTTTGGTTGTCATTGTTACCACACAAGGACAAATTCGAAACAAAGCACACAAAGGAGTTTTTCTGGGGTGTAGTCCAAGAGAAAAGGCATACAAAGCGTATGATATAGACACTAATCAAACACACAACTCTAGAGATGCTGTATTCTTTGAAAAAACCTTTCCATTCTCTACCCAACAGCAATTATCAGAACCTACATCTTTACCATACAAGAAACTGACAACCTAATAGAAAATGAAGCATTAGCTATTGATCACATAGAGGATGGTTCTGAGCATGACATGGAAGAAGATTCTAAAGACAGTCCTACTTCTCTGAATCCAGATACTATTCAGCCTTCACAATCTTCACAAAATTCTTCTTCTTCAGATATTCCTAATAACACAATTCCACAAAATGTCATTCCCTTTGTTTCACATCCTACAGAACTTAAGAGAAGTTCAAGACCCAAAACACCTTCAATTTGGTTACAGGACTTTGTCAGTCATATGAGTGTTACATCATATTCACAAAATCCAGTGCATACTACCCAATCTTCCAATGCTCCATAGTATACACCCAATACTTACCCTTTTGTTATTCCGCAAAATGTTAGCAATGCATATATGAGTTTTATAGCTAATGTCATAATAAGCAACGCACATATTCCTCCGATTCGAACAGTCAAACATACAACAAAAATAAATAATCTACAATCATTTTCTAGAAACAAAAAAATCAGCTAAAAAATTTGGGATTTTGGGTGGTGGAACAACATAAGAATAAGAAATTCTTTCAAGAACAGAGCAAATACCTATGAGAACTCAGATAATCGCTTAAAAAGGAGAATGAAAATGTGCAGTTTCGAGTGTGGTTCTCTAGAGAAGATCTTTTGCGCTTAGGCTCAATGGCTTTTAGATCAAATCAACAAGGTCTAGGAGAGAATTTAGTGGCGGAAGAAGCTTCCAAGTGACGATCCACAGTCAGATTTGATGGAGTTATTGAGCGGAAGAGTCAGGGCAAGGATAGAGAAGTCGCGTAGAAGACGACGAGTTCAAAATGAAGGGATTTGGGAATTTTTGCCATTCATAGTAGTCCTGAAACGACGTCGTATCATACAAAAGAAATGAACAGTAGTTTTTCAACCAGCTTTCAAGTGACGATCCACAGTGAGATTTGATGAAGTTATTGGCGGAAGAGTTAGGGCAAAGATAGAGAAGTCGCGTAAAAGACGAAAAGTTCAAAATGAAGGGATTTGGGAATTTTTGCTATTTATAGTAGTCCTAAAACGACGTCGTATCAGACAAAAGAAATTTTAGATAGAAGAAATTATCAATAGTTTTTCAACCGGCTCTTTTAATATGTAGTGAAGTGAAATTGGAAAAAGTGATAGTAGCTCATCCAATTTCATCTAGGAGGGGAAAAAACGGAGACAGATGGGCCACGAGAGACACACGAGACAGCATTTGTCAAACAGCAACACCAGCCCCACCAGCCCGCCTTCAACTAAAAATCTTGCAAACTCATCGAGGTTAATCTAAAGGCACGATTTTTTCACCATTCTGTTTTTCTGTGGGCACTGACCCGTTTCCACCAAATTACAGGAGTGATTAATGGCTCATAAGTCATAATTCTCGGATTAAATCCATAGGTAAGTATGCTTCTTGTCTCACTTTTGGAACTTACTGTTCTTGACGAAATTATTCTCTCTTTTATACTTAAACCCAAGAATTCTTTTTATTTCGCTGTGCAAAAACCTTTTCCGGTTTACAGTTCATCTGTGTAATCTCACTCTCGTGTTCTGTATGCAGTCGAAGGGAGTTGGGGAGTTGGTTTGGCTGAGAGAGCAGAAGAAAGTTATGCAGAATCCCGTGAGCACGTTGGTAGTTTCTTGAATTTCACTGATCATTCATTTCTTTAATTATATAACTTTGTAAGATTTCTGGATTATAATTTAAGTGATGATTTTTTTCCTTCATTGGCATTTCTTACTCGAGCACAGTATCAGTCTATACGAACAGAGCAAGTTCTATCTGTAATAGAACTAGAATTTGCTGAATTAAGATTAGATTTGAAAGTTTGAATAAGCTTCCTATTAGATAATTAATGTTTGTTTTGTACTGTTGTGCGTTGTTCGGTGAGGTCGATTGGACTGGTATGGACATTATTAAGAAAGACAAAGAACTATAAATTCTTGTCCATCCTAACATGGTTGATGCTGAACATGCATTTATTGTGTTTAAAAGTTGAGAAAAGTGTTAAATTTTGTTTACAGTGTTATGAATTGGCTTTGATCCTGGTGCAGTGCATGTAAAGTTGAATTTGATCTCGGTTGTTTTTTAATTAGGGTGCAGGATTATGGTTAAATTTGTCTACATTGTTAGAAAAGACAGCCAAGCATTGAACACTACTTTAGTCCATACTAGTTTTAACACTGGTGACTGTAGTAGTTTGTACTTGTATTCATTAACGCCAATAGTTCGGATCTAATTATGTGCTCTTTGCTCTAATTCTTTTCTTGTATTGCTTTAAAATCCGGTATTCTGTATTTGTGTTTTAAGGTACAGATCTTGTTGTTTTACGTTTTGTTTGAAGGTCATGTTATTCTGTGCTTTTGACCTGTTGGGTTTAGGAAAATTATGATTTTCACGCGTGGTGGATATGATATGGAACATCCGGTTGATGGTCCGGTGCTATCCATAAGGCATGTCTGTCTGAGCTGCTCTTTAACCTTTTTTCATGTCTTTCTTTTCAGGAGTTTTTGTTCTTCCTCCTTACATTGAGTTATGCTGTGGAATACGATGGAGAATGTCAATCTAATCAGCCATTGACACCCAGACCTCACTCCGTTTCTGTTTTGGAATTTGGGGCTGTCGGGGATGGGGAAACATTAAATACTATGGCATTTCAAAATGCCATTTTTTATTTGAACTCATTTTCTGACAAAGGTGGCGCTCAACTTTATGTACCTGCAGGCAGGTGGCTTACTGGAAGCATCAATCTCACTAGCCATTTGACATTGTTCCTGGAAAAAGATGCTACTATTCTAGGCTCTCAGGTTATTATTCTAGTACAGAAAGTTTTACCTTGTTTCATGGTAATAGGAATTTTGGCCTGTTAGTTAATGAAGAAGACAAATATTTTTTTCTCTTTAAGCTATCAGAAGTCGTTATTTACCAGAGGAGCGTGTTTAATAAAGTGTAAAAATGTACCTTTAGTTCAATTAAGCAACTTCTTTTACCTATTAACTGAAAAAAGAAAAAAAAAATTAGTGTATTTGAACAAGTCTCAAAAATCGTGTTTTTTCTATGGTGAGTTGCATCTTGCTAAGAAGGGTTTCTGCAATGACTTTGACGTTTCGATGTTGTTGTTCTGGGATTACAGATCGGAAGAGCTTTTTCCTTACCTTCACAGGATCATATTTACTGGGATGTAGTTTTACCTTTGCCATCTTATGGCCAAGGTACTGAGCTACAAGATAGAAGATATGGAAGCTTAATTAGAGGAAATAATTTGACTGATGTTGTGATAACAGGTAGGCATATTTCTATATTGCAGCCAGCTTCCCTTTTTCCTTTTTTATACTGATTGTTTTGCACTTCCATTTTGCCATTCTTGTGCAAATTTCTGTTTTCTTTTTAACTTCTATACAGGTAATAATGGGACAATTGATGGCCAAGGCTCCATTTGGTGGGAGGAGTTCACTGCTCATTCTCTAAATTACAGTCGACCACATTTAGTGGAATTCATTGGTTCAAACAACATTGTTATCTCAAACTTAACCTTCTTAAATGCTCCAGCTTGGAACATTCACACTGCTTATTGCAGGTGGCTTGCTTGAGTTTCTCTCTTTCATTTTCAAAAAATAAAAGATTGCAGTTTGAGGCATTATTTTATTTTAACACCTTCATGTCTTTTTATGCCTTGTGATGCAGGAAAGTTCTAGTCCAGAATGTAACAGTTTATTCGCCACCTGGTGCTCCATACACTAGTGGGATAGTCCCAGGTCTGAAACCTAAATCTGAAAAATCACGTGCATACTTTATGATTAACTTCAAGTGTTCACTTGGATTTTTTATGCATCTAAAAACATGCAAGAATTTGTCTTTGAGTTATGGAAATTTACCTTCTACTTGCAACTTCAATCCATGTTGTTACATATGGGTACTGATTTTTGGCCAGTGGGATGCAAAAACATAGTTCTGAAACCAAATTGCAAAAATTAGTAAAACTTGAAATCTGAACTTCAGATTCTTCTGAATATGTTCTCAATGAAAACTGCTACGTCAGATTGGATATAATGCTGTTGCAACCAAGTGATTATGTCATTATGTGTTACGTATGTGTTAAATGGAACTTATTATTGTTTCCAGAGGCACTGATCCTCGTCTTACATCCATCTGTGTATGGATTGAAATCTGAAATTTGATTTCAGATTCTTCAGAGCAAGTTTGCATCGAAAACAGCAACATTAGCACAGCCCATGATGCTGTTGCGCTTAAAAGTGGTTGGGACGAGTATGGAATTGCATATGGTAAACCAACCACTAATGTACACATTCGAAGAGTTCGCGTCCATTCATCTTCGGGATCGGGCATTGCTTTTGGCAGTGAGATGTCCGGGGGTATATCCAGTGTACTGCTTGAGCACCTTCATGTGCATAACTCAGCAACTGGCATTGGGCTCAAGACAGCAAGAGGAAGGGGTGGCTATATCAAAGGCATATGTGTAACAGATGTGCTCATGGAAAATGTTCAGCAAGGAATCATGGCTACAGGTCAGTGTAAATCGCATCCGGACGACAGATTTGATCTTGATGCATTGCCAGTGGTCAGTGGTATCACCTTTACTGACATGGTTGGAGTAAATATTGCTACAGCTGGAATATTTTCTGGAATTAGTGAATCTCCTTTCACTTCCATATGCCTGTCCAATGTTTCTTTCTCTGTGACTTCTGACGACTCCACATCTTGGCTATGCTCCAATGTGTTTGGTTCCTCTAGAAACGTGTAACCTGAACCATGTCCAGAACTCAAGAGCTCATTTTCGAGTTTGTCCTCAAATTGCTTCATCATCTCATATCCAAATAGTCAAGTTGCAGTTTTGTGATAGACAGCTCCCAAAATTCGGTTAATGATTCAACAAACCATACAGCGACATGCTGAAATTCCAGCTCGTTCTCTTCTGCCAGACCAGATCTCTCCGGCTAACTTTCCGAGCAGTCTCTGATCATATCCTCTTATCCTGTGTACAGAATTGGTTGCTTTTCATGTAAGAAAAGTTTTTTAGCATTGTTGGTTTTTTCAAATTACCAGTTTCTTTCACATTTTTAACTTGTACCAGATATTGCTAAAAGATTGATGAATGAGGATGAAAGGGTTTCTTGATTATGGATGATATGTAGTTGGCATTTGGCATACAATTTGGTCTCCTTTGTTTAGTCTATTATGTTCATGTAGCATGCTTGGTAACTGATAAGTTCTATTCAAATTCCAAAAATTGAGGTTTGTTTCAGCTAGCTTGAGGAAACTGTTTTTCTGAAGATTATGAAATATGGTGAATATATAGTGCTAAATTGTTGGATTCCCCCTTTATTAGACATATCTTGGGGATTTTGTGGCCTATATTTTGGAACAATTGGTTCTTTTTTTTTCTTTATTGATTCGAGATTCAGGATGCATATTGACTACTTTGGATAATCTGGATTTGGAGTGCATATTGGCAAGCCCTAATTTATTCTACAAGTCCTTATTTAGTTATGTTGCTTACTATTTTTCATGTCTTCCTAATTTTTTTCATGTAAAGGTAAATGGATAGTCAAACTAGGTAAACATTGTAAATTAGAAATCAATGAAATCGAAAATATTGGAAAGTATGTGATATGCTCAGAATAGTGAAATGATAGGCAGGCAAAGATTTTATAGGTATCACATGAGAGCTGGTTGGAAATTCATGCTTCTTGGTATATATATGATGCATGTTGACGAAGGTAATGTGTTCTCAAAACATGGAGAAAGTAGTAGAGGTGATAGAGTTCCAGTTTTACATTTGATCATGACATGAGAATTGGAATACAATGTCATAAGAGCCCTGCTTCTTTGATCCATGAAGTATTACAGGTTTTTAAGCATTATGTACGATTTATCTCTGCTCCAACTGAAAATACATCAAAAATCTTAATATCAGGGAGACCCACTTCCTATTTTTCAGTATGTGTTTAGCAAAATTTCCCATGTTATGCTTTCCATTTTCTTGATTGGAAAAGAAAAGATTGAACTTTTCTTAAATGATTTCCGCCTCTACTACTTAAAGACTCCACTTATGTTTATACCTTATTTTGTGAAATTTTTGTCCTCTTCCTTGCTTATTATGTTTATCGCGTGCGTATTATTCGGTTTATTTGACTACATTGATAGAAATCTCACATATTTATCCACATAGATGGTTCAATTTAGGCCAGGAGGGGGTGAAAAAGGATTGGAATTTGTTCAATATATTGCAGGGGAAGTTGTTCTTCAAGTTTATTTGTGGGTTCATCAAAACCGGTGCTGATTTTGTAAGAAAAAGGACAAATTTTATGATTCAGAATTTTGTATATCATTTCTTATTTCTTCAAGAGATTCCTTTTTAGCTTTTTATTGATAGCTCTCAGCTTCTTCACTATGAAGTAGAAGATTAAGAAGGATAACAAGTATGCCATAAAAGCAGCCACATGTTATCATTATTTTTTTGTTCAGTTTGTATCTTCCTCTTATAAGGTTGAGGAATTCTAAAAGTTCATAAATTTCTGGGTTTGGAGTGCTGTAGAAGAATCGATTGAACATTGGTATAAGTTCATAAATTCTGCTCTGTATCTGGCAACTCTTGAGAAAGGGAATTCTTCACAGATTCTTCTTTGGATTGGACATTATCTCTAGACATAATGCTGGATGCCCGGTGCAGAAGCATTTACCTCATGGCCTGAGGCTCAATTACACAGAAGCTGTTGCTCTTATAGCTACCAGGTTTTGGTATCATCTGATCTTTTGGGACTTTATTCATTTTTTTCCAGTAACTTTATTTACTAATGTTAGGTTTACATTAATTGCACAAAGGCTCTAAGTTTGGAATTTCCAGTGATTGAATGAGTTTTTCGTTTTCACTTTTAAGAAGTGTTCAAAGAAGTTTTGAAAATTTTGGAACACCTGGCAGTGGAAAAAGAGAGAGGAAAGGGCCAAATCGAGGAAGTAAAATCCCGCAATGGAGGTGAGAACCAGATGGTCTGTTTTAGAGTATTTCTTTTGCATTCTTCACTGTAAAGTTAAGAAGTTGTTTTGTTTAATTTGATTAATTACATGCTGGTTGCATTCCCTTTGAAGAAATTGTGGTGCTTTGGTAGGTTAAGATTTCTGGAGGAGGCCAATGCGATGTGACAAATGGGCATTTTACATAGATAACCTGGTAAGGAATCATAAGTAGATATTCATGGTGCAATGAAACATTTAACTAACTGTTTATGATTTGTTGAAAACAAGTCTGATGTTATTTTTGAGCACTTTGGTTGGCACCCCAATAATCAAAAGATTGGTCAATTCTGATAATGTAGAATGGAAAAGATATTTCATGTTTTGTAATGTTTCCTTCCTCATTTTTTTTTTTTTTTTTTGGGTGCATTTTTTCATCCTCAGGTAAGCTGCTTCATTTGGTTTTCTAGCTATATGCTATTTATGGCATAGTAAACATAGTTCATGGTTTGGCATGAATAATGCCTATTTTCTTGACTTTCGGCTACATTAGGACTTAGGAGCATTTCTTTCATGTTATAGAAGTGATTATTTTACTACATAGTTCCATATATGCTTCTTAAAGTTCTAATATCAATATTGGACATATATTTTGGCAGAAAACTACCCAAGAGGAAATAAAGAACTGCAAGGAACGATCTTCAGTGTATGCATATCCATATGTCGTGGTTTCCGATCACAGTGTTGAAATTAAGGTAACCCAGGAACTAAATATTGTATGTTTTCTTACTTTTAACAACTCAGTTTTATTTAAGTCTCACCATTTACTTCAGACTGAAAATCGGGGCCAAGTATTTCGGATCAGTAACAGTTCTGTTGCAGACTTGCAAAACTGTTACAAGTGCCTCAGCTGCTGAGGGAAAATTCTATGTCAAAATTAAAATACGCACGGTTGAATTCATGGAATACATGGAAGCAGATTATATATTAATTGCCAGTGGGAGTAGCCCCTGCAAGTTTTTTCCTGGAGCAGGTTCAGGGGCACAGTTGATTCTATCACGCTAATTTCCTCCAGACTGATATATTGCTGTACCAAGTGAGGGGTACACAGTTGATGAAGCTAATGAATGCCTAGCCGACGCCTACAACCTGAGCAGACTCCCTGACGAGCTTTAAGCCATTTGGAATAGATGAAGAGAACTGTAAGGCCAAATGGAATTTCAATACAAATCTGCATCAAACTCTTGTAATATAAGGGGTTATTGATGTTTTCATTACTGGCGGATATCACCAATCTTTCTTTTTGACAAAAATGATAGAGAGTAAAATGGGAATGTTATGCATAACAGAGATGCTTTCATTTTCTTGTCTTTGGTGTGTGGAAAACCGACTTCCACTTTATTTGTGTACGGCACACGTTCTCAAAAATTAAATAAAATTCCAAGCCTAAACAAGATAGTTAGCACTTCTCTGAAATTATTGCCTAATAAGTTAGTACTTCGCAAAAAAATATTCATAAGCTCAGTGGTTATTGTAATTCAGGTTGTGTCTAAAATCTGCTTAAGAATTTCTTGCATGTATACATACCCTGCTCAATGGACTGGCATTCTTTGGCGAACGAGCAGTCAAAGAAAAGGACATGAAATCCGATCACAATTTACAAACAAATAAAATAAGATTCTTTACAGTGGTAATGAATCAAAAAACAAATAGCTCGTAAACTTTCTTCAAACCGGTAATGGAGAACATACGAGTTCGTGTTTTCCAACCCCAAAAAAAAAAAAAAAAAAAAAATGGAATTATCACATGGTATCATAATACAAGCAACTATCGTTGCTACATTTGCATATATTTATGAACGTGACTCTGAGAAAAAATTAAAAAAAAAAAAAAAGAATATATAGAAAAATGAAAAACTCTACATATATTCTCTACAAGGGAGGAAAGAAAAAAGAGTTGGAAGATGGTCTTAGCACCCACTCCACAATTTTCCTACTTTCTGTTCCCAGATTTTCGTTTCACTTCAGCGGTCTGCCTTCCGGTCTTCTGAGGAGGATGACCAGCCCGATTTGCCACTTTTCGTGATGGCGAAGGCCCTAATCTAGGAATCACGGTCCTGTAAACCAAATGATATTAGTTATTAAATCTGACGAGGAATGAATCAAATATATAGTTGTCTAACCACCCAATTTAAATGCTTAAACTAGCATCCTTGCTACCCCATTGGATCAACTCATCTAGATACTAAATGCCTAAGTTAAAGGTGACACATTTGTTGAAATTTAATCTTCAAACAAAAAGGAAGGAAACTTCACTTGCTTTACCTTAATTCTGCGCTTTTTGCTTGTTTTGGATCAGATTGAATCTTTGGTGCAATCCCATTGGTGAAGCTGCCAAGCTTGGAGTTATTGAACTGCCACAGCAAATCCGGCTCAGATGAGTCACTGGTTCCAGCATCAAGCTCATCCATATCATCAGTTGCGGCAATGTCAAACTGATTGCTTGATGGAAACAGATTAGCTGATTTTTCAGGGTATAACTTGGAAGAATCTGAAAGATATTTCTGGTAAAATACATCAGATAAGTTGCCTGCTTCCCCATATCCTATGGGGTTTCCAATTCCATGGACAGTATCTTGCTTGTTCACCATGACCTTGTCAATCCACTCGCCTGAGCCGGACTCTCTATCATCTTCTCCAAAGTTTTGGCAAGGACTGCTGACTGGCGGCCATGGAGGCGAATTCCCAAGTAGCTGATCTAGATCAAAGCTTTGCCTCTTTTGCCTTGAAGCAGAATTGCTGCGGACCTGTGATATCACCAGAGACAAAAATATTACATAAAGATCTTTGACGATCAAAGAAGAAATAGTTAAAACTATTCTGGGAAAGTATATGCAGGGCAACGAAACATGCAGATGTACATAAATATCTTGACCAATAGAAACAGCCAGTTTCTATGAAGTGTTGCAATTACATTTACCTCTATGTTCCCTACATCTTCCATTGGTTTCCTGAAGCCATTAGGTGACTGCAACCCAACATTCCGAGATTGTAAATTAGATTGAAAGGATGATTGCTGCATTGATACTGGTTCTCCTTTCCTTGCTAAGGTGGCTTTCAGACCTGCAATCTAACAACACAATAACTTCAACAACTTAACTACGATCTAAACACTTGACAACTTAGCTTATACTGTTGAAAGCAAACATTAGAATATGGACCTCTTCTTTCAGCTCTTTAACATCCGTAGAATCCTTATTAACCCGAGCAGCACCAAGTTCAACAGTAGAAACACGCTCAGCAAATTTGAGTGTGCTAATTGTTTCTCCTACAGCATCTGGCTCGGGACTTATATGAACGAACATAAGTGTCTTTGCGTGTCCCCCTAAACAGAATCATCAAACCATATAAAAAAGAGAATACCAAAATGAGGGAAATCCAAAGAGCAAGCTTGATGTACCGTTTCTCCTTACCAAGTGAGTCCTGGAGCAGTTGCGTTAGTTTACTGTTTCTATAGGGTACATGAGAATTCTTTTGGGCAAGAGAGGAGATCACATCGCCCAAGGCAGAGAGAGATTTATTAATATGTTGTGCCTCTTTTAGTCTGTCTCCTGTTACTTCAGACTTGTCAACCCTCTCGCTCCCAGCCAGATCAACTAGATGCATGCAACCTCGAAGAATGGCTCCAGAGGTCAAGTCTCTTCCTTGGACATGAACAGTTAAGCAACTGCAATGATATATAATATAATATTCAGTATATTGGAAAAAAGTCATTTGTCATAGTCCCCAGCACTTCTATTTACCTGTGAGAGCGACTACTGCGGTCATTGAGAGCCGTTGCACCCACTGCACGATTCCTTTCTCCAAGGTTCATAAGTTCAATAACGTCAACTGTTGAAGAGACGCGAACCAAGCTTGCATCTGGTACACTAATTCCTGACTGAGAACTATTACGAATTTCTAATGTAACTATATGTCAAAGAAAACGTAGTAGAGATGATTTAAATTGCAGTTGGGAAAAACTGAACATCTAGTTGGGCCATAAGATGAAAAACATTAATGAAAATTTTTATATTTTAGCAACAAATTGATATTAACTTCAATTATTCTTATGAAGTAAGATAATGGCAACTGAAAGGATATCTTTTGTTCAAACCATCTGTAACAAGGAGATCTCTAACTTGCTCATTGTATATCTCGATCATCTGAACAGACACGTCATAGCGGAAAGTATCCCTTCTTTGTTGTGCAAGGTGGAACAGATCGCTTAAGGCCCTGTAATTTACTCCTTGATTGTGCTCTTTAAGATCCTTAGGTCCAGTCTGGAATCAAAATAAGAAAGTAAGCGTGCGTCCTTATGGATACATCTAACAGATATCTGGCTTGTATATCTTACCATGGTGTAAGTTTTTCCGGATCCTGTCTGACCATAAGCAAATATGCATACATTGTAGCCATCAAGGACAGACCTAATCAGTGGCTGGGTATCCGAAAAAACCTCCTCTAATATAGAGAAAAAAGAATAGTTATACCTCAAGTTATGGACTCTTAAAATAGTTACTAGATGGGGATACCTAAATTATGACCTACAAACCTTGAGTAGCAGAAGGCCCAAATACTTTGTTAAAAGTGAAAGATTTGTATCCTTTTCCATTTTTTGCTGGAGTACTTATTGTAATTGTTCCTTCTTCAATATGATCCACAGTGCTGAAGTAATTCGACTGCCCTGGAAGGAATGGTCTTGCACGACAATAAACTCTAATGCTTCCTGGTTGAAGAAATATTAGCATTAATTTCACGGGAACTCAAATCTAATAGAAAGACAACTTATTGACCAGATATTTGTACAAGCACAAAAATACCCTTTAGGTCCTGGACTTGATTATAGAGCTTGCGATTTTCCTCAAGAACTTTATGATATCCAGAAGCAGCATGAGCTAGTCCATGAATATGGTGCCCTGTAAAGCAAGGACACACAATGTGTTATATAAGAGGGGAAAAAGATAACTGCTAGCCAGTAGTATGCAAATTAGAAGTTATGCATACCAATATTTTGAATTTCTTCTTGGAACTTCATTTGCATGAACTGCATACCAGCTTTCGTAGTAGTAAGAGTTTGCTTCAATGCCTACAGTACATAAAAAAACATAAACATTGAAGTTTGTAATCAATTTTAAGCCTCATAAATGAAGGTAAATTTGTTAGAGGTGGTGGAAACATTCTAGTTTCTCTTATTTTACCTTGATATCTTTTTGTTGTTGGTCAGCTATCATTTGCTGCTTCACTAATCTCTTTTCATATTCATCAGGAATACAGTTCTTATGGGTTATATCATCTTTCTTCAGGAGTGAGCCCTTCTTATTATCAGTCTAAATTGTTTAATCATAAGAAAGAATGAGAGGCGTAAGCACTACAAACATAATCTAGATAAAGCACTTTCTTGCTAATAGGAGTGGATTTGCTGTCTATGTAAGACAAACAACTACCTTGAAGTTGAATGAAGAAGGTTTCAATGCAGATTTGCTCCCATGGGCGACATTCAAATCATTTAAAGAAGTCTTCCTCTGGCAGATATAATAATGCATAAGATGAAAACTATGAGAGTTGTCTAGAAGCAATAGCAATAATGATCCTGATTAAACAATTATAAATTAATATGAAATATCAAAAATGATGTGCAGACTCCTTCTGGATTAAAAAAAAAAAAAAAAAAGTCATACCATTTCAATTTGGCTTGCAATGCGATGCTCAAACTCCTCAACAACCTTACTTAATACAGATTCTACAAGCTGTAACAAGCAAAGTTCTCTTTCAGAATTAAATGCATTAAACCAAATCATTTACTACTGCTACAAGTTTCAAAAATACTGATGATACAAATATATGCACTATTTATTATTATAGAAAAGAATTACTTTAAGTCCTTAACAGAGAAAAGAAGGGGCTGCTGTAATTTGTCAAAAGAATCACTATATTCTAGAACTAGTATATTTTTGTTTCCCAGTCAGAAAGTCGCCGACTTGGTGAAGGATCAGAATGCTGGCACATGTTATTTATTTGAAACACTTAAATTGGCATTGGGCCATTTCACCCTTACATTTGGAACTTCTTCAGGCTTCTTATCTGATAGAAGTGATCGAACAAGCATGCTCAAAGAAGAACTGGGCTGCAAAAAGAACGCAAAATATTTCAATGAATTATTTTATGGTCCATTGGTGACAAAGAAATAGGGGAAAAAAAGAATTTCTAACTCAGCAGTCAGTCCCGCAGTTGCTTACCATTTTGATAGGTTCCATGTCAGGAGATGCACCATTCAAAGATTTTTCATTCACTGACATACTCCTTGACAAAGAACTTGTAAATGGCTCAGAATTTTTGCGAACAAACTGTTTTCCAGATGCATTGGTTTTCACATTTCCACCAAATTTCCAAACACCATTGCCTCCTGCCTGTTTATATTCGCTGTAGGATTTAAGTGCCAAAACACAGTTTACAACCCTTGAAGATTTCCCTCCCTGAAAATTATCAATGTTTATGAATTGGCACGTGGCAATGTTACGCATAGAGACAGCATTGACAAAAGGATTTTGGAGTATAAGCTACAATTTATGTGGAACTTCAACTTTAAATTTTCCCTTCCAATAGCAGCACTTACTTGTTCGAGATCAGACGCCTCAAATGTAGGAATCCCAAGCTCTTGTATGGCTACAAGAAAATTTCTCACGTTCTCAAAGTATTGGTATGCGGATAATGCAGCGCCATCAGGTATAAGAGCACTGTCACATGGACTTTCAACAACCTGATGTATAGATTGATCAAGGAAAATCAAGATTTAAAAATTAAAAAAAAAAAGTAATGATAATAATAATAATGTGCTAAAATAACCAATTTTGATGGAAGGGAATAGATCAACCTTCTGTACGGATCCAGGTTGAATTTTGTTGACTACATTACATAGGATAATCCCACTTCTCAAACCAAGCCGAAATTCCTCCTCAGAAGGTTCAGCGGGTAAATCTTTTGCACCTACAACTCCTACAATTTTTCTCAACCACGCTGCAGCTTCATATCTTCTCATGGCTGCATAATCAGAAATGGACTGGTTACTCAACACAACGATAAGAGTCCTAAAAAATCCAAGAATATGAATAAAATTTTTTATCTTGCATCATCTTAGAAATGTCTCTTGGAGGAAAGTGAACATGTTAATAATACAACGCTGAAACTTGATCGGGCACCGAAATGTCGGATGACTGTAGGGCTCAACCCCACACCATCCGATAGATTAAAAGTTGATTGAATTACAGAATTAAAGATCCCAATAAAAAAAGGAGATAGACAGTTACTTCGAGTTCCATCTTTCAGCTACCAATGCAATTGATCTATAACCTAACATTTTACTTTTTATGCAAAGGAATAAAGCGTTGCCCTGAATCAAATAAGCCAAACCATTAATGCCAGGAAAAAGGGAAAAAAAGAACTAGTTATCATCTATCAGAACAAAATGAATTCGCCCCAAAATTCGGCAAAAAGTGGAGTTCAGAACAAAATTGGAAATTCAAACAAGAACTACGAAATTATTCGGGAAATGTCTGACAATATTACCAGCTTCCTCAGCTCTCCGAGCCTCCAAATCGAGATCCCGGGGCCCGTTTCCGTGCTGTTGCAGAACATCCTCCACCAGTGACGCCGCTGAGAATGACAACGCACCTTCAACTGCCGCCATTCCGATCACCAAAAAATTCTCTAGATCGGAAGAGCACACGTCCACCATAGACCAAAAATTCTCCCAGAAGGAATAAATCAGTTACAAAAAACTCATATATATGCCTGATGAACAGGATCCTTCAATGTCCTTCAAGGCAAACGACCAGATATATAACCTTAAGTTTTCAATATCAATCCAGATAGATATACAAACAAAAGATGGAGATATATAGATACATAGAGAATGGTCCTTTTTTCTCTCTCTCCGGAACACTACAGTTCAGCAATGGCCATGCTCACTGAAATTCTTTGCTTTTCTCTCTCTACAACACTACAGTCTCTCTCTGTGGCCTCCGCAAAAGAAAAGCTTCTTCTACGCCTTATACTACTACTGCTACTCACAGTATATAATGGATGCCACTTTTTGAATCTCTCTCCACATGGTTCCGAGCCTCCAGGCTAGGGATCTAACTGTTCAGGTTGTACTTTCTCATTTTTATTCCCGTTGTTTTAATACCCGATTTGTCACGTACAAGTACAACCAATCGAAGCGGGAAAGGGCAAATAAAAGTCCGGAACATGTAAATTGAAAAAAAAAATGCTAATTTTTTTTATTTTAATAAGTATGTAAAATTAATTTGTGCAGTGAAATTCCATGATCTCTTTTATAAATATTAACTAGGATCTTAAAAGATCAAAGCGTTAATTAAGTTGGTAAATACACTGACTTGTCAATTCTAGAATGAAGCAACATATATTTTGTTTGTGTCTTGAGCTTTCTATATAGATCGTCTCTGTAGAGAATACAATTTAATATAATAATTACCCTATATTATCTAATCTTCTACACTAAGATGGACAAATTTGTTTCTTTCTTTTTCCCCCTTTTCTTTTGATATTGTTCTATATATGTATTGAATAATGAGCAATTCTAAGGGGAGATAAAAATTGGACATTATTATGTAACATTCTCACGTGGCACACATTCATTGGTGATGATTATATGGCTACTTTTTCATCATCTAATACAAGTATGCCACATAAAAATGTCACCTAATAATGTCTTCTTTTCATGTCCTTTGAGAATTTTTCTTGAATAATATCATCTGTAACCAACAGTGTCATCACTCACGATGTGAGATAATGCATAGACATTAAATGATCAATCGTTTAAAATGGGAAAAGTAGGAAATGTGTTATTTTGGGTATACAAGGGTGGGTGAACACTTTAATTTTTGGAAGTCCCAATCTTTTAGGCTGCCGCCCATTGTGTTGGAAGAATCCAATGGAGGACTCAACCTTTTGGTCAGAGAAATTGGATTATTGGCTATGAATAAATAATTACTTTTATATATATAAATAACTGAGTGGTGAAAAAACACAAGTTAATTATTTTGGGGGAAAGATGAGATGTTTCTTATTTCATTTCATGGAAATTGTACTATTTTGGATACGAAATCAGCCTCGTGGGAGAACTGGGGAAAAAAATACTCCCAAACATAATAATCCAGACGGACATAAACAAATCCTAAAAATATGTGAAAAGAACATTATTAAATTGGTTTGGTCCTTTCAACAAAAAAAAATTATTTGGGGAAAATTGAGTTGTTTCTTATTTTGCAAAAATTGTACTATTTAGGAAACAAAATAAGCCCACATGGGAGAACTAATTCTACCTAGAAATAGAACGAATGAGAAATGAGATTATTTATATTTATATAAATACACATAAGTCTCGGAAAAATAAGTGGGCGAGATTATTTTTTGATCTATTTCTATTTCAAATTTTTGAATTGTTGTATTAAATTTTGATAGTTATTCATTTTTCAAATATATATATATATTATATACATATACACACATATGCAATAGCTTCATTGATTTTAGTTTTAAAGAGTATACACTTTTGGATGTAATGACAAAATTCTTTTGATTTGTTTAATTAATGAATAGTAATTATTTGATTTACATATAATGTAAAGTGTCTTAAATGCTGGATTTTAGTCCCTTTTTCCCCTTTATTTTTTACTTCTTGCGGAAAGACTTGACTTGGCATGCATTAAATGAAATACACCCATGGTTTTGGTAAGTATCATTAGAAAAATTGGTTAATAAATAATCCTTGTCACATAGTAACTAGATAATTATTATGCCAGCTCTATTTATTTTTATTATTATTGCATCATATGCGTGTTACAACCATCTCGCATAATCCTTTCATGCGCTTATCAATCACAATTTTTTTTTGCAAATATGAAAGAATTTTTTTTTATTTTTTGAATTTTTATTGGCTTGATAATTTATGGAGGCAAAGCATGGAACTATACATAAAAATAAAAATTGAAAAAAAAAATCGTTTTATCCCTCCAATCTCAAATTCAAAATTTGAAGATGCATATGGTTGGTGTGATGGGTTTGTCCTCTTGTTTGATTATTATTGTCAAATATATAAATATAATCCGTTTTGTCAACACTATTTACTTATTTTCAAATGATGAATAAGATAAACTTTTGAATTTGGAGGTTTGTGGTTTGTTTTTATGGGTATTGGCCTGCAACTTAAGAAACTCGCATTTGAACGATTTGACCATTTCACCCTTCAGTTATCCTTTGTGTTTTTTATTTTAAAAAAATATAGTCATGTAATAAAAAAATAAAATTAAAATAATATAAAAGACACTTGTCCACAAAGGACATGGAAAAGCCTAATTTCCAAAACCACCAATCTTTTCCCTTATTTTAAGATCACTCTTTGCTTTTTTCATTGGAACTATTTGTTTGTGTTAGCTTGTTTCCCTTGCTTAGGTTCCAAGATATACCACTTGTCTAAATTTTAATGCCAACTTACGCTTAATGGCCTGGGCTTATGTAACAATTGTTATATACTTCGATTTTGAAAATATTAACACCTTGAAGTTTCCTTGGAAAATTTAGTGTACTTTGAAAGTAAAATTATAACTTCTTATCCGTCTAAAATATAACTTTTTTTATCCGTCCTTAAATTCATGGACAATGAAAAATAATTCATATAGTTTCTTTAATTAAATGTATCGATATTTGGCCTAATAGATCAATTATTATGCACAAGGTATTCGCATAAGATCAATATTGTAGTATAGTAGAACTAAACGAGAATATTTAAAACTACTGAGAAGGAGCACTTGAGAAATCACATAATCATGGCATGCATGTGCTAATTTATTGAATTATTATTGACGATAAATACAAGAGAAAATTTGAAACTAGTTATTTAACTATCGTAAATTTGTAATAAATAAAAGAATATTAATAAGATAGAAAACCATCAAATAGGAGGATGAAGTTTCAAGAACCGACCGATATATCTTTTCCATGCAAAACAACGAATAGAGAAACTATCCACACATTTACAATTAAAAATTAATAGTAAAAAAAAATGCCCCACGACTAGGAGTAAGTAGGCAATGCATTGTTTTCAAGAAATGATTTGTTGTTGAAAACTTCTCCCTTAAAACTCGGTGTTACTGTACATTTAGTTATCATAAAAATTAACCAAACGACACAACAGACCTTATCAATGGACTTCAGTTCCAAGGATGAAGCTTTTTACCGAACATTTTGCTTTCTTTGAGTCAAAGTATACCATTCTTATTCTACTATCTTAATTCATTCAAGTGCACAGTCCGAGGTTACAATATAAACTCTAACTACTATGTAACTGATCTTAATTAACTAAAAAATTCCTCAGCCAGATGAGTTTTTAGTGTGACTGTGACTTTTAACTACCATATGGCCATGAGAGCACTTGGGTTTGATTTTCTTTTTCTTTTTACATGTATTGAAGAAGTTGATGATGAAAATTTATTACTGTTTTGTCCTATTTTATACTACTTTAAACATACATGTATCTCATTAGGTCACTCTACAAAGAATAATAATGGTGATTTATTCAACACACAAGTCTCTTTTTATACGTTGTTTCTTGAAATTGTCATTTTTATCCCAATATCTCTCAAGGCATCGACTACATTTCTTTTAGAGGAACTATAGTCTATATGTAGCCTACGAAATTTAATAATATAGACAAATCTTAAAATCTTAGCATAGAGTAATAATGTAATAATAATATTGAATCATGCTGTTTTTACAAAGGGAATGGAGGGGAAGTGGTGTGTGGAATTTGAACGGGTAGTTTCTTAATGAATTTCTTGGGGAAAAAAATTGGATAAAAAGTATGCTAGTCAATGAAATAATGCAATTTAAATGTAGTATGAATCAATATAATAACAACTTATATTTATATAACCAATTAATTCTCAACCCTTTCCACGATTTTTATTTATTTAGTTCATATAATAAGCAAGTATAATAGTCCAAAATTACCTCTAGAAAATGCATAAGAAAAAGGAAGTGAGTCCAATGTTTTCTTTCTCCAAATTATATATGGGATAATTTATGCGTTATTATTATACAGATTAACTAATTAAAGAGGTTAATATACATTTATTTAATAATAACAGCCGCTAAAATTAAATTCAAAGGGTGTGTTCGTCAATTTACGGACGGCCTCCCGTAACGTTCGAAAATTTCAAATTTGTGGTTCGGTTCCGAGGCTGGTAGGTCCGGATATGGCCTGTGTCCCCAGAAGGGCGTGGTAGTTGGGGCCCCCTATTTCCTGGGCGCATTCATCGAATATAAAATTTATTTTTTAAAAGGAGGAAGAAAAAGGGAAAAAACCCTTTTAAAATAGGAGGAGAAGTCAAAATTCACCATGGTTTAATGACATTTCAATTGCTTCTCAATTTCCAGATTAAGAGCTTGGTTGATCCTCTTTATAATTTCAACTTATAATTTCACATATCATAATTTAACTGTTGATTTGACAATTACTTAACAATCATCACACATTTCAAATTTCAATTAAATCTCCACCACTCATTTCATCAACTTATAATTTCTCCTTTTAAGTCAAATTCATAAAGAGAATCAAACATCCATTAAAGGTTCGATTCTCAAATTCTCGGTCAAGGGATTAATTCATCTCCCTTATCTTTTTTTGTAATAAAAACATATCACGTGTATTTCAAACTTAAACTATGTGTATTTTAAATCCACATGGCATGCATCTATACATGTCACATAAGAGAAAAGTTTTTTAATAAAACTTTCGAGAAGTGCTTGAATGAGACCCTTCATTTGATATCACACTTTTTAATTAACTATTTTCTCTAAAAAATCTTATAAATAGCATTTTCTATATAATAGAGCGCTATTGTGGACCATCTCTTCACTTAGAGCATCTCCAATGGCTAGTCTATTTTGAAAAGATTAATGTGCTACGTCAAATTTGGACATCTTTTACCAAAAAAAAAAAAAATAAATAAATTCTTCAATGATGGTGACTCGTCATCATGTGAAGTTGAGTTGGCCAAAATAAAAATAGACTTTGCGAAGTAGAATGTTCAACTCTAGATAGTCTTTCATACTTGCTGACTGTGTAGTTTAATAATATTTTATTTTGTTTCTTTCTCATCCCTCTTAAAACGTGCAAAATAACATCCCTTCTCTCTCTACGCAATCTTTATTTCTCTCTAATATCTCTTGCATTTATCTATATTTACAAAGACCAGTGGAAAATAAATTAGATAATTTAATATCTACTTAACCACATCATGTAGACTACTTTCTATTTTTCTTTCACGTCATATGTAATTTAGACTAATCATTAGAGATGCTCTTAGACTAATAAAGAGAGAGGATGTAGGATCTTAACAACAGGCAGGGCCGTGTGATTTGTCCAATTGGTAGATTGAACTCAACTTTGTTTCCATAAGGTTTTTGCATTTTGTATATTAAGCTTCGACTTGATTTGTCAACCTTACAAAATTAATGTTAAAACTAAGTAAATAAATTTAATGACAACAAGTTTAGCAAGAGATAATGATTTGAAAAAAATTATAATAAGTGGGCATATATAGGTCTATATTTGAAAAAAATTTCCGATTTGATAAAAATAAAGCAGTCGAAATTCTATTTTCTACTTGAATTATACTCTTCCTGAAATAAAAAATTATTTTATTAGAATGGTTTATATATACTTTTTTTATCGACACATTCAACACATAAATTATTTTTTTCTTAACAATCACTAATTCCTACTCATTGTCTATAATTTAAAGAACTTATAATTAATCTTGAATAACTCTTTTTTTTTTTTTTTGAACAACTCATTATTATGCCCCCCCAAAAAAAAAAGAAAAAGAAAAAGAAAAACAGTATTGCAAATTATTTGGACCAAGTCAACGAGATCACAAGTAGTTAAACCATTGGTCCGGCTATAAAGAGTTAATCTCTCCCTTATAGAGTGGAAAAGTGCCACATGGTATTCCACTAAAAACAAAGGACCATGTGGCACTTTTCCACTTAATAAGGGAGAAGTTAGCTCTCCTTATAAATTTTCATTAAACCATACTCTCCCTTCCTCCATCCTCTTGCTTTTATGCTTAAAGAACATTCATACAATGATAGGGGCCTGTTTTGAAATGATGTTTTAAAAAACCATTTTCTTCAAAATTCATTCACAGCCTCGTAAAAAATTTCACATAACCGAAGAAATTTTAGTTCACACATTCACCCAAATTATCTAAATTTTGGCCATTCCAATCATGATGCCATACTGTTCACAAGACAATTCCAATATAAGCAAAAAAGACAAGATGACTAAAGTTCTAAGACGCAATTATGTTTCCCTTTCATTAATTTTCTTCTTTAGTTAGCCTTCGTATTTTTATTTGTTGCAAATAACGAGGCAAAGAAGCATGTTCATCTATTTTAACACATAGTTAGTATATATACCCCCATACATCTCACGTTTTATGGATTGAGAATAATGAAATCGTTCAACTTTTTTATACATGGGATTTGTATAAAAAAAATTAATCAATTTCTGTCTTTCGTTTTAATTAAAAATGTATTAGATTATGTAAAATGATACAAGAACAAGAATGTGAAAACATATATATAATCTCGATGAAAGCTCGAAAAGAAAATAAATGAGTGAATTACTACTAAATATGTGACATTTGATTCGTATTTATACAATAATTACGACATACACGATACATCAATTATGACTAATTGTAAGGAATTTAACCAACTTGGGATGATACACTTCACCTAATTCGATTCATTGCATAGATTTTGAAATCAAATATCTTGTGAGTGCTACTACATTAATATTAATGTTCCAGGTGTCGTTAGAATATCGAATGGACAAGAATAGTAGTTAGAAAAAAAAAGCAATATATAAAAAATCAGTTCTTAAAATTTTAACATTGTTGATCTTTTATGGTGGACCATGACGTTATTAAAATCTTTAAAGTTAAAACAACTATCCTATTTCGAACACCTTAAAGTGAGAGTGGCCACACAAAAAATTAGTCACCCACGTTGCGTAAACCTTTTTGCATAGGTTCCAGTTTAAGTTGGTAACATGTTATCTTATTCATTCATAATAATCCAGCTTCCAAAAAGAAGCTAAATAAAAATATAAAAAAGAAATAAACTCAAAACCCAAAAAATGCTTTATGTACAAAAATAACCATGAAGCCATCCATCTATATCAAAATTTAAACTCAGTGTAATATATTTTATTCTTGAAGAATTACTAGAGGCTTATTTAGTTGATTGATAGTCGGTTCATTTTGCTATTTGAGAGCTAAAATTTCACTAGTAATGATCAAACATCTTACGTTATGCCGCTATACACACACATGACGTCTCAACATTGGACAATCCACATAAGACGTAATGCCGTCAGACGTCTGTCATTTGATCATTTTATATGATACTTAAGAATGCATCACTCATTATCGATCTCTAAGGAGTAACGAGATCTTCCGATCTGCTTTACAAAGTGGTTGTTGTGGATAATTAAATCCACTAGAACGAAACTTAGTAGTGTGTGTGATTGATAACGAAAATTTCAATAATAAAATTATACATGCCATTCCACTGTGAGAGTCTTTGTTTTCAAGTTTAGTAGGCCTTCAACAAACCACAATCTCATATTTCTTGCTAAATAACATATATAGTTATTTTTTTTTTAATTTTTCTGTTAAGTATAACTTTTTAATGAGAATAAGGTAAACTCTATAGCTTAAAGGAAAAGAAGAAGAGGAGGAGAAAATCATGACTATCTTTGTTTTGTTGTTTTTTTTCAATTGTGTAGGGGTCCATGGAACAACTAGCATTTGCCTATGCATCATGAAAGCATAGCAATCCTATCTTATGGCTTTTTCACTTTTACAACCCACCAAACTATGATGAAGAGAAAGGTATCATTTCTACCTCTCATTTTCTTTTCTGTCATCAAATGATTCTACACTACTTTGCTACAAAATATATATGATCATATATATGCTCCCATTTCATTTCCTATATATGATCCTTATCAATGATCTAAACACATGGTACAATTAAGGAGTTAATTTGTTCAAGTTCATAAATGTATATAACAGGTGTTTCAAGATATATATATATATATATATGACGATTCTTATTATTGGAGCTTGTTGCAAGTGAGGAAATCCCGATAAATTGTTGGTACGGTATGAAAATTATAATTGACATTGAACTAGAGCTGAATTCAAAGGAACACAAGTAATAGATGTATATTTCTGGCAAATATCAGTATATATCATTTTTATAACTTTAAGAAACAACTAGGGCACGTTCCTACATAAATAGGAGAGAATATGTCCCATGAACCAAGATTACTTAATTTAGTTCCTTGGTCCATCGAGAACGAAAATATCTACTACACAAAAAAGGTATTAATTTATCTAATATATTGCTTCAAAAAATCTCGAATACCGAAGGTACCCTGTGTGATGTAAAATGGTGCTATGGGGTGGCACATGGGCACTCCATCAGGTTAAAAAAGGGCGTGGGGTTGGAAAATTGACTTTGGAGTCATTTTGGCATCTTATGGTCTATTTTTAACCATCTTAGTATCTTGAGGCCCAATTAATTCATCACTCCATGACATAGATTGCTTTTTCTTGACATTAACGTGCCCTCTAATTTACTATTTCTTGTTTGTTTTAGTGGTGAAAATAGGGAAATTTCTAAGTAACCAGGTCGAGTTTTTTACAGAACACAATTTCTAATGAGATGCTGCTGTATGATGTGTGTCAGGTAAAGTATTAGTCTGTGATTAGAGACCGAGCTCCGTAAGAAACTCGGTTTTATTTCTATGGCCAGACTGGTGAAAGTAGTGTCTCACAAGCAAAAATTTCAATATCATCTCATCATATTAATTGCAGAAGCATGACATTAGCATTTGTCGGATGAAAATAATTTTAGAAACAGACAAAAACTTACACATTCTGTAAATTTAGATCAAAGCCTTACTTTATGGGTTTTCTCTATTTGATTTGATTTGATTTTTATTGGGCATTTATAAAGAAAGTTATTATTAACTAGATTAACTTGATGTGAAAGTTATTCCAAATAAGCCCAAGTTACCTCACCTGTCTGTTTGAAACTCAAATTAAGGCATTATTCCTTGGTTTATTGGCTTGTTTAGTTGAATTTAGATCCAACAATTTTTATGTTAGGAATATTCAAGTACTAGAAATTGATGTGACATAATATCAGCGTATTACAAGATCTACTTCAAGTTATATCGCCGCATATCATATTATGCCACATATCTCTTTAGTCTGGTTTTGAACATTTCCAACAATTATTATGTTCTATTTATACTCGAATGTTTTTAAGGTAGCATGAATAGACTATCCCAATTCACGCAAATAACAAGTACATTAATTTGTGTAAAGCTAACCGTGTCCGTGTACCTAAATAAATAAATAAACAATACGATATTACTGGCTCAGCAAAAAGTGAAATAAAATTGCTTTAAAGGAGAGTAATAAATAAAAACATATTTTTACAAAGTGGAGCATCCAGATTGTGCCTGATTAATTATGACTTGAAAGGGGTTACAACAATAAATTAAAATAGAAAAAAAAAATGAACAAAACATAGCCTAGCGTGGTGAGCTGTCCGGTTGGGACATTTGCCTCCTAATTATTAAGGTTAATCTGGCATTGGGAATGCCCACTTTATAACTTGACTAAAATTTACTATCATAATCCCAATGCTTTTTGGTGGGGAATGCACATATTGTTCTTTAGCCTTTTGTTTTTTGTTAATTACATCATTAGTCTACTAATGATACGAAATACAAACTATGTTGACTTTTTTAATGATAATAAGAAGAAAAGATAAACATAGTCCTAATTGAAAAGAAAAGATAAACAGAGACTTTTTAAAAAGCGTGCTTTTTATTGGCTAATTTATTGTCCATAGCCCCATATGGTCCAACAATTCATCTTCCGATAAGATATAACAGAAATAATATTGTATTACGTCGAAGTGGGTCGACTGAGAATTAGAACAATTTAACAAGGTAAAATGAAAATCATCTATTGTAGGCCATTTTTTTAATAATGAGAATGAAAATCGTGATTTCATCATATTGCATAAATTGCAAAAAGTAGGTTGACTAAGATAGTAGTGTCTAAATAACACTAAATGTTGTATAGTATTTGCATGTTGACGGACGATTGTCTCATGTGACATAAATAAACAGCATAAGCGTTAACATTTCACAATCTCACATTTAATTCCAATTGAGATCTTTTTTTGGAAAGGAATCCAATTGTAGAAAATATTAGTTAGAGAATCCCTTATGCTCTTCCGATCTGCCAATAGGCCCAAAATTTCCATTGGGCCCAATGGGTCCAGAAGTTATTGACAGTAAACCGGCAGCCCATGAACTTCTATATAACTGGCCCATTAGATATTGGGGGCCAATAATGGCTCGAGTAAGAAGTCCCAGAGGCCCCGTAAATGAGGCCCGAATTTGAGGGGCGGAAGCGCTCCAGCCCAAGAGTGAGATCGGTCCCCCCTTTGCGTCCCATTGCAAAGAATGAACTTTCTCGTTTATATCCACAAGGTATGAGTCTCGCTAATTATATGTAACCATTCATATAATCATTTATAAAATTAAACAAATTTACTATTTTATTCTTAAATTATTTTTCTCTAGTAATACCATACAAGGGGTAAGATTGTAAATTTACCCCCATTTTGTAAAAATTTTTCTAAATTATTATTTATAAATAATATTTTTTAAGCGGAAATGACTAAAAGTTAAACCTTACCCCCTATAACTTACAAAGAAACAATAAACCTTTGACCATTCTTTTTGTAGGCGTTACAATTTTTTTTGATAATTACCATTGAGCATTACATTAATTGGAAATTTATGGAAATCATCTCCAATAATGTGTTTGGCAACTATTTTCAACTAATTTTGCTCAACATTGGATCAATTTGACAAATTGGATAAAAAAAGAAAAAAGAAATCCTCTTTCAAATTACAAAAAAAAATGAATAGTTAGAATAATTAATAACACCAAGATCCTATCATTTAATAGCATCTAACTAGACTTCTCAAAACCTAAAACAAAAGTTTCATTCCCCTTCCTATAATTCCTTTGTAACGTCAAGAACACGGACGGATCCATTAAGGGGCTGGACCGAGCTTCCCTATAATTCCTTTGTAACGCCAAGAACATAGACGGATCCACTAAGGGCCTAGACCGAGCTGGAATTTCTATGCAGCCTAGTCCTTTTGAAGCCCAAATGCAAATTTTTTCTTTTTTTTATTTTTAATTCTTGAGTCAGCCCAACTCTTGAATCAACCCAACTCTTTATTAGTTAATGGATTAATATTAGTTAAAGTTAATGGATTAATAGATTAATATTAGTTAAAGTTATTATATAAGCTTGTGATTTGTGCATTTAGGGGAATATTATTGTATTTCAGTTTAGTTTAAACTAATTTAAGAAGGAAACTATGTCAAAATTTTTTTAAATTTTTATGTATTATGACATTTCTAATGCAATTTCATTTCCAATAATTTATAGTATAAAGAAAAATTTTTCGAGGGCGCTAACCCCGAACCCCCGTGAAAGGGGCGGACCCTCAGTTTTTTTCTTCTAAATCCAGCTCGATCTTACATAAAATCCTGGATCCGTCACTGGTCAAGAAGGAAAGGGGAGGGGGGTTATAGTTGTAAAAAAGTTTCCCCTCTTACATGCACATGCATGAATACATGAATAGCTGCCATTCTCCAAAAATTCTATGCAATTATCCTTTTTCAAAACTTCAAAGTCGGTTTTCTACAACATAAGCAGTATTCTAGCTTATTACATGCAAATCTTGTTCTAAACAATTTTATTTTAATACCAGATGATATATTTATACGGTCATTTGTTGATGTGAGCGTAGTTCCAGTGGGTGTGACCACTGAAACTCATAAGGAATAATTACCTTTTTTTAAGATAAAATAAAAAAATGACGTTTTAAGGCATCATTCAATATAGTATGAGGCTTTGAGTAATTTCCTAACTATATTTATTTTTTACTTTATTTTTATTTTATTTTTTTTAAAAATATAATACTATTTATCTAGATTAGAGACTGATCTCCTGTCTAAATTGAATTACTCTTTTTGAGAGGGAGCCATTTTCTAACTTTAATTTGGAAGAAACGCAACAATGGTCTCTCTCCATTTTCCTCCCCATATTCAAAGCCCATACTGAGAAACAAACCCATTAACATAAGACGGCACCAAAACACACACTGTAACACACAGTTGAAACCTTCAATTTCTTCCCCAAGACACATTTGCAAAGAGACCCTTTGAAAAACCTCCAAAAACCCTAATTACTACAATCCCAAATTCACCTAATTCGATTCCATTTTGCTGATTTTTTATCAATTTTTATTATCGTTTACTGACGAATTTCCCAATTCAAGAAACTCGCGCAACAGACAGATACATAAAACGTTTTGACTTGATTTAATTGAATTCAGAATAATGTCGGGTTCTGGAGGCTTCGCCGTGTCGCGGAGCCACGGTGGCGACAGGTTTTACAACCCGCCGGCTGTACGGCGGCACCAGCAGATGCTATTGCAGCAGCAACAGCAGCAGCAGCAGTTGATGCAGAGTCAGCAGGTTTTGCATCAGCAACAACAGCAGCAGCAAAGGCGGCAGAACCAGTTGCCAAGGGCTCCAGTGAAGTCGGAGTCTTCCGCTGCCTCCGCGTCGGAGGCGGGAAATCGGAGTGAGTCGGATGATTCGACCAAGGCATTGTCGAGACTGTCTTCTGTTCGGTCGGCTTCTCCTTCCAGACCAGTACCTGTGAATGTTACTAACTTGGATCGTTTGATGGAATCTGTTACTCCTTTTATTCCTGCCCAGAACTCAACTGAGGTACTAAAGTGTAGGGCCTTTTGTTTTCTGTTTGCTCTTTTTCTGGAGATAAACCATGTAGCTCTGTTATATATGCAGGGAAATGCATGTAAGAGAAGAAAGTGGTAGTAGTTATAGTTCATGATTTATTATTTAGATTATCAAAATAACACCTCTTTTTCGTAGAGATGAACCACTCTTTTTAATCGTCGACTAACTGGAATAGTTCAACTCATTTTCTTAATGCATAAATACAGTTTCCTTGAGTTCCTGGTTGATATTGGCATATCAGGATTTACATGTGAAAAATGGGAATGATGTTAAATATTCTCTACTGCCATTTCTTGTCCCATCAAAAACAAATTATGCATCCTAAAAGGAAACGAATGTTCTCATTCAACGCATGAAGAGAACAGGCTTGAATGTTTGTCAATTTGCAGCACTTGAAAGATACGTTAAAATACAAATTCTGGAATTCAGTAGTGTGAAAAGTTTTGTCAAGAAAGTGGATTTCTGAAACGATTCTATTATATCCGCATTAGGGTTGGTTTTTTTTGGTTTTAAACCAGAGATTGGTGCATTCATTTTAATCAATATATTTATTGCTTTGTGCTAGTTTGGATCATTTATGGAAGAATCTTTTTATTGCTCATCACATAGTTCATTATGTTTTGGAATTGACAGGTGAGGGGAAGAGGGAGGAAAGCACGGGAAGTAGACTCGCATCCATTTTTTTGCTTGGAAGATCTTTGGGAATCTTTTCGTGAATGGAGTGTGTATGGAGCTGGAGTACCTTTGTTGTTAAATGGGAAAGATCTAATCACACAATATTATGTTCCGTACTTGTCGGGCATACAGTTGTACGTAGACGCGCCTAGGCCTCATTCAAGTCGTAGGTGAGCCTTAATTTACAGTAATCCTTGCTTTTGTTAATCAATCTTCAGTTCTATTTGATTAGTTTTTCATTTTTTGGGTAATTAATTATGTTGTCTTCAATTGCTCTTTTCCTAAATACCATTATCAACTACTGTCATATCTTATTCAATTGTTGCTGTCATTATAACCAGCTCTTGGACACTTGCTATGGTTTAATGGGCAGCTTTATTGCTACTGGACTTTTCTTGAAGCCTTTCCTTGGATTTTAAGGTTGCAACAAATGGTTAAATTCATAAGAGTTCTTTCACATCCCACTTCTTTCCTCAATCGGAATAGAGGATTTCGTGACTGCTTTTATCAGATCAGATCGTCCTGTATGACACCACTGAACTCGCAGATTATCATTTTTGTTCTTGACAAAGATGGATGCAGTTGTATTTGATTCATCTGGCTACAAAATGAGGGGGGAAATTAGTCTTAAATAACGTTCCACTCAACACGCATCTTGTACTGAAAAACAGCTTGAATTTCTAACGACCAACAGAAAAGATGCCTTGCTTAAGGAAAGACACGAGTTTCCCCTTCATATAATGAAGCACAAAGAAACAATAATGTCAAGGAATATAAGATATTTTGGAAAAAAATTTGATTTTATCTTATCTTCTTTCTAGGGTATTTCTGAAGGCATTAAGCAGTGCAAACTGTTTCCTTTTAAATCTCACTTGTCTGATCCTTATTTGCCAGCCACTGGACTTCGTGCCTGCTTTTTGATGAACTTTCCCTAAATTCTGTTCTTTCTTGACTGTCTTAAGTTCACAAGGTAAGACATCTAAATAATTCTTGAGGAAGGCATGGAGACATCCAGGAGGTTTACATAGAAGCAGCCAAGCCTAGTTTGTATGAAAACAGTGATCCAGTGATGTCATTTCTCCTTGACCTTTTTCTTCACCATGATACCAAATTAGAACATCCTCTAATAAGAATACATGCCACCTGCATATCTGTCATAAAAGATCTAAGAGGAAGTTTCATATTAGAAAGCAGGTCTTTTAGGTACTTAAATGTTGTTTAATGATGAAACTTGGAATATATACAACCCCAATCCGGTAGTTCTCAGTCTAAGAATGAAAATGAGCTTTTTAGTTGACGCTTCTTGTATATTTGATGTTGCATAGGTTAGAGAGAGGTTTCCCCTCTCATTAAAAACTCTTGTGGAGTCTCCTTGTTCCTTTGGGCCAAGTGATAATTCAATGTTGTCTGTGCACTATCATTTCTACAGTAATGGTTAATGATCTACGGTTATGATTAACGATCCTTAGCTATCCCACTTGCTAAATGCTAAATGTGGTGGTAGAGAAACCGTTATATGAAGAATGAGTTTTGGTCTTACTGCCTTGCGGGATAAATATATATTGTGAACTATTTTTGGCATCAACATTAGTCTTCTGCATTATAGAGGACTTCTCTAGTAAAATCAGGCAAATGCTGATCTTGAAAATACCTTCTGTCTTTTCTCTTCCCGGTTTATTTCTTTGCTTAGATGAAGTCTTTGTGATAAAAGTTGCATATTTGATTCAACAACAGCACACAATTTTTGCATTCCTAATTATGTCTTCTAAATTACACTTGCATTGATTAGATTAGCACAACTACCATAGATGCCAAACTTTCTGGATTTTCAGCAATATGTCCAATTTATTTGAGCCTGCGTGGAACATTCACTGTGTACTAATTAGTGGATTCAATGCATGTTATTTTATGACAAATTCAAGTCCTTGTGCTAGTGTTCTTAACTTTGGGCAGGTCTGCCTTTGTTTGTGAGCTTATAAGGGGAATATTTTAAAAGATTCCGGTCTTGAATATGAGTTGGATAATTATTTTTGCTTGAAGTGGAGTTATAGCATCATCATTCTAGAAAAGTTGATATCTATCTCTCCCATTATGAAACATACAGCCATATAAGCCCTGTGCTACTTATGCATCTTGGGGCAGAAATAGATTTGCTCCCTATTGCCCTACTTGTCTGTACCCATTGCTAAAATAGTCAGCCTAGATGGTCCTTAACATATCCTGAATTGTTTGCTTCTTTATTGCCTTCTCATAAATGTATTTTTGCGTGAATCGTGTTGCTACATGCCAGAGGTCAAGGATATATAGTAAATACGCCTTTGGGGATTACAAGTAAACTTATCAGAAAAGCATTTGTTCAAGGCATTTGGTTCGTCGTTTAGCAGGTTTAACCCAAAAGCACCGATATTCTTTTTCCTTTGGTGGGGACCAGGAGATTGGTAGTGGCATCTAAAGAAGAATTCAAATAGTTGGACTTTATTTTCAAGAATTTCTCTAAATGTTATATTCCATGTTTGTTATTGTCTTCTATCCATAATTGGCAGAAGCAGTGAATTAGAAGAAGCACTTGATAGGCTGCACCAAGTCATAGGATTGATATAATCTCAAATTGAGCCTTTAGTGTTTCTATTCTAGTTATCAATAGCACCCTGGCACTTTCATGACTTTTGCATGATGTTGGTGAGCCTTGTTTCCTCAGTTCTTTTGACTCTTTCTCAACACAAAGTGCATTGGTTATCGATTGGCTGAGTAAGTGTTTCATGCATGTTTTATATTTGGCCACGTTAAACATTCAAATAGCTCTGCTTGCCTGTAAATCAATTTTGTTCTTCTGAAAGATCAGTTCTGGTGAATGAACACAATAATTTGTGTATCTTGTTTACTGCTTTTATTTTCACGTTACATTTTTGTGAATGTAAAGCAATATAATTGCCTACTAGTTTCTGTACAACACATTGTAATATTGAGAATGTGTTCAATTTCGCCCACTTTTAGGAGGCCTGGCGAGGAGAGTGATGCTGAGTCATCTAGGGAGACGAGTAGTGCTGGCAGCAGTGATTATGAAGCAGACAAGCGATCCAAATCCACAGTGGATGGATATAGGAATCACCAGAACTCGCAGCAACTGAATAGGCTGTCACTGAGCGATAAATTTATCAAAAATTCATCTAGTGATGAAGCTGAAAGTTCCAACTTGCCTGGGTTACTCTTGTTTGAATATTTAGAACAAGAACAACCGCATATACGCAAACCACTAACTGACAAGGTAGACTGAATTGGGATTAAAAAGAAATTAACTAGCAGCAATTGATTTCTATACATGCTGACAAAGGACTTCCACTGAATATCTTCTTTTCACCTCTGCAGATGTCTCTTCTCTCATGCCAGTTTCCTGAGCTGAGACAGTGCAGGAGCTGTGATCTACTCCCGTCAAGTTGGATTTCTGTAGCTTGGTAATTTTTACTTGCCAATTTGTTATGCTTATATGTTTTTGAATTGAGACAATCATGTATCTTACTTTACCATTTTGATAAATATTTGTTGCAGGTATCCAATTTATAGAATACCTATGAGCCCAACTCTAAAGGATCTGGATGCATCTTTTCTGACCTTCCATTCCCTGTCAACACTATCTAGAAGTACTCTCTCTCTCTCTCTCTCTCTCTCTCTCTCACACACACACACACACATTGTATGCTTTAATTTGTGTTGAGCATGTCTTGATTGTTAATTTCATATTTTAATGTACAGGTAATTATCCACCACAATATCATGCTGCGAATGCTAGGAAAGTCCGTGACATCACTGACCCTTCTCCTAAAATATCTTTACCAGTCTTCGGCCTTGCTTCCTACAAGTTGAAAGGTTCAATTTTGAGCCCTTCTGGAGCCCATGAATGTGAACAAGAGAACTCTCTTTTGCAAGCTGCTGACAGCTGGCTCCGAGATTTGCAGGTGAACCACCCTGATTACCAATTTTTTCGCTCTCACTACTTCCAAAGGAGATGATGGCCTGAAGTTTCTTCATTTGCCCATATCTAGTTGTAATGGGAAGGAGTTCAGTGCCAATTGTGGTACAGACATATTTTTGGAAGCTAAACTGCTACAGGAAAACAGAAGAAGAAAAGAGAGAAAAAAGAACCCCTCCACCAAGTATCCTAGTGAATTATTGTGCAGTGTTGTTTAAGCTCAGTTTCTACTCTTAAGTTGTGTAAAATTCTTCCGAAGGAATTACTATCATAAGACTAGGATAAATCATGCAGCATCAGGTGGTGGCTGGTGATCCACAGCGCATGACAAATTGATCATTATAACATGGGATATAGGATGTTATGTTCTTGTTTGGTTTTGCAAAGAAGTAGAAGTGATCCAATCAGGAATGTTGATGACCTTGTCTTTTTTGTTGTGAAGGGGGTGTAGAAGGCATTGATAACCGTTATATCTGTAGAATTGCCAACTATGGATTTCGTAGTTATATGACTCCCAACTGTTGTCTGATGATGATGAAAATTTGGCAATATCTTTACTTTGAAAATGGAATGTAGAAAACCTATATATCAACTAGAGTTTTCATAGAATGTTCTTAGAAAAGTTGCATTTTTACCTCGTTCTCTTTGTAATTTAACTACATTGTTATGTTTCTCTCGCTGAGACAACACATTTTACCATTTTAATATTAAAATATTCTGTCAAGCATAGGATTTTGAATTCTGTTCTCCTTTTGATTGTGGCGCTTTTGCTGTTTGTGGGGGATCGTCGGCTCTTGTCCCCGTTTATGTACTCCTGTTGATGGAATGGAAAAATAAACACATCCAAGTCCCATCCTGGGTCCTAGATGGTGGGCTTAACACCAAACAATCCTGGTGATTTTTTTTTTCTCCTCTTTTTTCCCCCATTCCCCTGCCCCCCCCCCCTTTAAGGACATGATGGTTATCGGTTATCTAGTCCTTGTATGATTTTTCTTCTTACATAGTTACTCTAAAGAAAAAAGGTTTATATTCCACTGTACAATCCCCAAGGTAATTTCTCATGTAAATACACTTCTCTCAATTCATAACCGTGCATTCTTTTAAAAAAAATAATTAATTACTTATGAAAACATTATCATTACAAAGCCTAATACGTAGTTGGAGAAAGCCTTATATACACAGATGCGGCAGCGTGTTGTGCAGACAAGGAAGTAATTTGGAATGAAAAAATTTCCTTTCCGTTCAATTTAAGCCCCAAAATCCGAAGAAAATAGCATCTGAGTTGCCATTGGTCCAGAAAGATATAAAGGTTACACAATCCTACAAAATAGTACATAATCGTTCACCTCTTGACTATAAACAATGACTCTAGCAACCACCACTTTCTAGATCCAACCCATTTTCTGCCTACTTCATAAGCTTAGTTAGCACCCACCATTGATCATGGTCGACTCTATCAATAAAAGTCAACAAATGCAAAAATCGAGATTTTCCTACTGGTCATACATCGTCAAGAATAGTGGACACCAACAATTCCTCTAAAAATTCATGTCTACTAGCCTTCTCTTGACCCCCATCTGTTGAAGTAGATGGTTGTGTTCTGCAATCATAAAATGAAAAATTGAGCAACATTATTATACTCGTACCACTCTATAAAAGAGAAACGATTAATAGGACACACATGACAGACGAGAAAGTGGGGAAAGGAGAGGAAAAGAGTTTTTCGCAAAATACATAATAATATATTAACAATACCACAACGAGGTCAGGACGCCAAATTGTAATGTTGTATTGCGCTTTTTATTCGGGCACTAGCATGTTCAATTCAATATGTTAAAAAAACCACCAATGTGTTTGGCACCAAATATGGGACTGCATTTTTCCTATCTTAACATCATACCACATCAACATTAATAAGTACAGACGTTCCCTGAGAGCTCCCACCCTGTATCTCTGTTAATCTTGTAGAGCAGTGTAATGTCTATTTATCCCTACTGTATAATACTCCGGATTCCAAATAAATAATTACCCCTGTTAATTTCTACGGTCATATCCCTAGAGCTCTCCGATCACCGCTACACTCCGATAATTGCGAAATTTCTCAATCCAAATGTGAAAGAGTAGAGATGATTAGTACACTCATGACCCCATCGTACAATTAACCTCCTCCATTTACAAAGGAGGTGTTTGGATGGGAAAACATGGATAGATTCTGAAAATTGTTTGAACAATACTAACTACATTCATTGGTTTCAGTATTTGTTTTGGCACTGGCACTCCAGTGGCTAGGTTTTTCCACATTCTGAAAATGACTTGGTTTCGGCTCAGCAGCTGCTGTGGCATTCCAGTGAAATGGTAGTGGGAACAACAGTAAGTTCATTACGATGGTAGGCGGCAGTCTTATTGCTGTAGTGGAATAAAACTCTAGGGAAACAGTAGGTATGGAGCTGGTTCTTTCTTGGATTTTCTTTCACATTCTATATTTCATGCATAGAATATTGACAGTTGGGTTACTACACTCTTAAAAAAAATGTGGAAGGCCTTTAAAGGACGGAGTTTTAGCCTATTTTCAGCAAAGTGGGAACTTATAGCATCTTTCATAAAACAGAGAAGTTTTTGCTTTCAGGAAACATAGGGGTACTGTAATTTAAAAAGCATATTTACTTGGGCGAAAACAAATAAAGATCTAAAAGTAATCATGCAAGTGTGTGAGTAGATTCCAAAACTGAAATTAGTTTCTCAGCTGTCCTGTTGAAATACAACTTTTCAATATACGTAGTGTTGTCAATATATTTTATTCCACGCATCTTAGAGTAACTTTTTATTGCCTCTGAATAATTTTTTCCCACTTAACCAATTTGTCAATTTTTCATATCCCCTGCTTAGAAGAACAAAACAAGCGTCCCTATCTCTCAATACTTGCCTTTGCCAATACCTAAACCCAAAATAATAATCGTAATACTAATAAAAGAAGGTTTTTTCTTTTTTTTTTTTTTCTTTTTTTTTTTTTTAAGGGGGTGGGGGTGTATATTAAATACCCTCTCTTCCTCTCTTATACGCACAGCCCAAGGATTTTTACCGACCATAGCATCTATACTCCACGATCTCATGCTCATCAGCAAACTCGCATATGAAACACATTAAAAAACAAAAATAATAAAATAAATCAACTAAGTAAACAGAATACAACTAATTATGCATGCAATTTACAAAGAATTGCATGTGTGTACCCCAGTGTAACTCTAACCCTCTGAAATATTTTAAAAAATAAAAACAAAAATGATAATATGGGTGATGGTTATAAAGTATGATGGTTGCCAATGATCAGAAGTCTTTGACATGGTAACGGTAGTTGAAGAAGAAAGAGGTGACATTAGGCATTAGGATGTTTGACGTCTTAGATTGATGGGGAATGAAGACAAGAGTGAATATATCGTTTACAGGATTTTAAAGTTTAGTTGAATTTGGATTGGTTTTAGTTTATTAGAGATTCATTTGATTTAAAATTCTTTTCCCTATAAACAGTATATGATTTCATGGTATTCAAGACATTATTGATTATTGACATTGAATACAGAATTCTTTCTCTAAATTCTCTGTTCTGTTCTCCATTTCTGTTTTCCTATTATCTTCTACATCAAGGATGGGAGGATAGCCAACTAAAATGAGTATGGAACTGGAGGAGAAGGGCTCCACTAGTTGGTCTTCAGATTTTTTCTCCACCTAGTTTTCATTCTTTTCTCTTTCTTTCATTGTTTCTCACCATAAGGGAGGTGCAAATGTCGCAGAAAATGGTCAAGAAAAACAGTTTCTACAATTAGAAATACGTTAATTTCTCAAAAAAAAAAAAATATATATATATATATACACACACACACACTCTTGAAGTCCTAATCTCAAAGAGCTACCTGTAATGTATACCATGAGAGCCACTGAAGTCATGATTTACCTACGAGTGATGCTATTTATCTAGACTGGAGACCGGTCTCCAGTCTAGTTGGCATCCCTACGTTGGAGGATGACCTGATATGCATAAATACATAGGGTCCTCATTTATTTAATGTCCAATAAAAAGATGACAACTAGACTGGAGACCTATCTCCAGTCTAGATTAATCGCATTATTATTTACCTACCTACCATATACCGTAAACAGCGCTCAGACTAATACTATAATATTTCATATCCAAGAGGTTCACCCTGTAAACAAATGAGACCTCCAGCAAATTTAGTCAAAAATAACATCTCCCCTCTTTAAATGTTAACATTGGAGAATGAAGAGGAGAAAAATTCGTGCACATTTCAGAGGAGGCAAAGAAGAACTCTTAACTAACTCAATGGGAGCTTTTAGTTTTCATTACCCATTCTGATGATCTTAAAGGGAGAAGAACCACCCCCCCTTTTTCTCACTTAAAAAACAGTAAAAGAATCAAAAGAAGAGTTAACCCATTTCCCTTTGTGGTCATGCAGACTCACAGGTGAAACGAGCAATAGAACAGCAAGATACTCAAAATAAAACAAATTACAACAACATCATATCTGCCTTATTACAGAACTAGTTTGCGAGCATTTCCACTTATGGACCACTAGAAGTTAGAAGTATATCAGAAATTTCTATTTAGAAATTTATTTCTATACTTCTAGACAAAGTGAAATTTACCACCCAGTCTCACAGGCAGCTTAATAGAGCATAGAGAAACAATTTTATTGACGCTGACAATTCAATTATGTTTAAACTATGGGAACATTACCTTTCTGAAGAATCGTTATCTGAAATTTTCCCTGATAAGCTAGCGTCAGTAGAAGAAGTAGCTCTCAGCCTTTCAGAATTGTGAGTGGATTTTGAATTATTATGAACAAATGATAAAAGCATAGAATCGGCAGCCACATGAGAAGAAGAATCAATGGACGAAGACTCCAGGAGATAATGTAAACGTTTCTCCTGCAACTCTTTCCTCAGCATAGATATGGCTGAACGAGATTGAGCACTGCGGTGTTTCTTATTGCAGAGAGCTTAAGATTTAGTCAAGGCTAACAGGAGCAAACCCAATATACACACACTTTCAGCAATGAACTAGGTGAGTTCTATGAATCAAACAAAATAACTAGAAACACATGAAATCCAACAACTAGAATTAACTGAAGGATATCTTTAAAATATTTTCATGGTGAGTGATTACATGTGAAACCATGCTTATTCCCACCTTTGCAATGCAAACAGGGCAGATCTGCAAAGAATATAAACTTGTGAGAAATGCAACACTACTTCTATAAAATGAGCAGTCTTACATGAAAATGACTTTCCAAACCCTAAATGGCATCCCATGAGGGGACTTCAAAATAGCTTTCCAGTTAATACCTAAAAAATTTCACCAGTAAGCTTTGGACTCCGTCCAAATCAAACAACAAGGAAGGTTTCGGCCGGTCCAACACTAATCTAACCCAATAACCTACATGGAACTAAGTTCCCAACTTTAACCCCTTGTAACGTTATCAATTAACATGGCCTAACCGTAAAAGGGAAGAGTGGGGTTTAACTCATGCTATTTAGGAATAATTCCATTTGCTAGTTCCTCCTAATTCAGTTACATTCAACACAGTAAAACAACCAGATCAAAATCAAAACATTCAAAAAGAGAAAATTTACCCCATGCTTGACCTCCACCCGATGGTCGGAATCAATGTGGCAGCACAATCCTAGAACATCAAAGTCCTCAAAGCAGAAAGGGCACGCCAATTCCTCCACCCTATCACCGCTGACGTCTTCGTTGACGTCATCGTCTTCGTAATCCCCTTCTGTCTCTTCGTCGTCATAATAATATCTAATAAAACAATCAATAACAAAAACTTCAATTAATAAGAATCAGCACCCCATACACATTAAAAACTCACAAAAACAGTCTTGGAATCTGCATCCATGCAAACGCAAACACTGACCAATATTTTGCCTGGAATACGAAGACAACGCAGTTTCCAAATCCTTGCAAAATCGATCACCCATTTAATTATTGTCACAGTGATTACAACTGAATGCGATATATACACGGAATAGGGCAAGAAATCACTGAAATTCAGCAGGGTTTTCGATGGGCAAGATTTGCACAGATACAAGTATATATGCGTATGTGTCTCTGTGGGTATATATAAGGAAGTCCACGCAGAGGATATGTACATTCGGGTCGGATGTCTGGATCTTAGTGGATCCGTGTCCATATACCCGTGGACTCCCGCGTGTTTCCGTCAACTAACCGAGTCCTTTCTGTCGCCCCTCTCTATTTTTAGTAGGGCCTCTATACTATTTTTTGTCCTATTTGCTTTTTACATAACAATAAAGATTAATTAAGAAAAGCATTGGGAAAAAAACTTACAAGATAGCTTCTTGAAACACCATTATTTAATATTTAACATATTTTAAAAATTAGTGTTATACTTTCAAGAGTAAATAGGAATATACTTGTAAATGAACTTAAAAAAATAAGACTACTAATAGGGAAAATATACACACACTATGCTTTTTGATGTCCACACCACATTTTTATTAGAGTGAAGAACCTTAATGTTTATTACTTGTAATATTTACGTCCCTAACTATTTTTGTCATATTTTTTCTCAAGTTCTTTGTTTAATTATCACCTTATATTCTTAATATTGAGTATATACTCAAAAAAAAGTTTATTTTTGTACTTCGAATCTAGCAAAATATGTAATTCTACTATATAGAGATATTACTTTTGTATTATTAAAAACATTCAAAAAGTTCTAACGATGAAATTTTTAACATTAAAATATTAAACGATACATGATTTCACAGTTAAGAAAATATTAAAAATAAAAAGCATGACATAAATAAGTTAATGATGCAAATGTAAAAATTTGAAAAAATAAAGAAATTGAATGCAATTATGTTGTTGTGTAGATAGTAAAAAGCGTAGTGTCAATATAACCGCCCCTGTTAATATAGAAACATGGCAAAGCAAATGAAGAGAGAGAGAGAGAGTATATTATTATTCAACCATTATTATTATTATTATTATTTATGAATTACTAATAATGGTTTTGACTTGTCCCTAAAATTAGAAAAATGGAAACTATGGAATGAAATGAATGAGAAGAAAATATTCTTGGAAATTCAAGATGTTATATCATTTTCTTATATTGATTAATTAATTATTTTATCCTATAATAATTGAAATGGAAATGTTTTATAATTTAAGTAAGTGAATGGGACGGATTAATGATGCCTTTTTGAGACGGAGTAGTTGGAAAGGGTCCTTTTCAATTGTGATATATATTGAAAATTTTGATTAATAGCATGTAAGAGATATATATCACGTTTTGTTACATGATTTTTCACGGATCACATCATAAAACCTTTTATATGCTAACAAGAGGCGTTCATCTCATGGTCAGTAGTCTAATGTATTCTTTGGTTTGCGAAATGGTATGCTTCTCTTGAAGGTACCATAGAATACAATTCCAAAAAAATTGGATTTCTAAAATAGGTTTAAGCTCATAAAGGTTATCGAATGAGTTATCTATCTATGTGTTTTTTTTTTTTTTAATACAAGGGTAGATAGGGGAGGGGAGGGGTATGTGTGATTCAAACTCGAGGCCTCTCACTCGGAACGTGAATACCTAACCATTGTAGCATTTGCTCCAATCACAATCTATTTATACATTTAGTTTCATTTGCCATTTAATACTATATTAATTTATTGCCACCTAAATTGGCACTAAGTACAGCTAGACATCATTATTCGAAGGTTACTGATGAATTCAGATCTTTCACTCATATTCCTACCATGAAGGTACTATATAAATACGGTCAATACTCAATATATATATATAGACAATTTATCTGTTTGGCCCCTTGGATTGCAAAAGCCAGAATTAATAACTAGTAATAGTTAGATGTGAGGAGTAGTGCCACATTTGCCATCTGATGTGGCGTGCCTAGATGTAGGGTTAGACCTGTGGGTAGGCCCAACAGACATGTGTTTAGGGCCCAAAAAGGAAGGGGCCCAATTGTATGAAAATCTTTTTTTTTTTCACTTTACACACATGAACAGGAAATGGGCCAGTTTACACATGAACCAGGAAATGAGAGAGAGAGAGATTGAAATTCATCCATCCAAAAGAAAAAGAGAGGGGGAGGTGTGGATGACCTTACAGGGGACATGAAGAAGGAAAAGTGAGTAAAAGTTGTGGAGAAAAAAGTGATAAAAGAAAATAGATAAAATTATGATACTCACCCAGATTTTTTGTTAGATCGGAAGAGCGTCGTGCCCCAAAATTCCTACTACTGTTCACGGAACTTGAGTGACCGCAGAATTGGAGATACTCTGAAAAGCCCAATTATGAAATTTTGGATACCCCCCCGGGGGGTCCTTTGCTTTATTTATCACCATACTAGACTAGATATAGCTGAATGCTATACTGTATGGGTAGTGGCAGGAAATTCTTTGTCGTTGAATCATCGAGGACAGGTTGTTCCAGCTCAATACCGTGAAAAATCCCTACTATCATATGAATAAATGTTCATCTACAAAAGATCTAACACTAACCACTAATACTTTTTGACGCCACCAATTAGTCCCACTTCTTAAAATCATCAATAACCAATATGTAATTCCACCATCCCTCATTATTTTTGCCGAACATAATGGTGTGAATTGGGTAAGCGTCATTATTCATTCATAATTTACTATATACTGCATCACTATTGTGTTATCTCTGCCCCCTTTTTGTAGATATATCTAACGGGATTCAATTTATTTACTACATCAATCTCAAAAAGATGGTTTAATTTTCTTTTTTCGTTCGTCTCAAATATAGTCCCAATTTCTTTTTTAAAAAGTAGTTGAAATATTAGTTCTTTTATATGCCTATATTTAATCTGTATAGTTATAAAAAAAATAGAATTATTAAAGTGTAATAATTAATAAATGAAAAGATATAATAAATAAATGATGTTAAAATTTACTTTTCTAATACTGTTAAATAAAATTTTCTTAATCTATCTGAAAAATAGAATGAGACTGTCATTTTTAGACGGATATAATATATATTAGTAAATATGTTAGATAGGAGAGATGAGCCGTTGGACACCGAGCCGAGATGGCGGTGCTTGCCGACGTAGTACTTTGAATCTACAGAGACGGCATCGCATCTCATCTCATAAGTTTTATCATCATCATCTTAATAATGCTACAAAGGACAAAACAAATCCTATCCATATAATCTATCCCTCCCTTTTTCCCCATAGAGAGGCTCATAATATATAAAGCAAAAATTTCAAGGATTCATGAAAAAAATTGACATTATATCTATATATGATACACTTTGATTAGGTGATAAAAACTTGCCTATGTGATAATCATTCAATAAATTTTGTGTCAAATAAGAATATTAATTTTTCTATTTCACATTCTCATATCTTTCTCGAGTTGAACTGTGGCAGCACTTAGACACCATATGCACTCTTTGTAATATCCATCCATCCACCAGCTGTTTGTCTTGTTTCTTGCGTACTTATCCTACTATCTCATCCTAATATTTTATTCAATATACGCTACAAAAGACAATTCTACAAATTTATCGTCATATTACCTTATTTCGAAATATAAAGAAAAAAAAAATATATATTCTTCACAACTAAATAACACGCACTTCATAAATTATTTTTACTTGTAGAGCAAAATTCTTTTCAAGTTCCTTAAACTGATTGAACTGAAAGTCCAAGGAACCAATGTGTGAAGAGGTGTACAAGAACTTCTATAACTACAATCCGAACGTAAATCCATTAACCTAATAAGACAATTAAAGTGGTTCTATTAATCTATTTTATACCAAATTCTCCCTTTGATACATCTATATCTGACCATCGGTTCAAAGTGGACTTTCACCAAAGCCCACATTTCACAAATTACTAGACTTTTACAGTACACCAATTTAACCAACAACTCTCACCAGAGTAATGATAAATTTTTACCTTGGTCTACCGATTAATAGTTTTGTAGGTTCAAAAGTTTCACGCGTGGGGCCTTGAATCCTACATATAGAATCTTGATGGGCTTGGAATACCCTAATTACCCTATTAGGGTACTCGTACTTGAATCTTTTCCCTTCAGTTTGACACCGTTCCATCTCTATCAAGAGCATGCGTTTGACCTTGACCACCGTTTGCCCAACAAAATTTCCATATTATTAATAATTAAAAAACATATAAAAGTTGTAGCATCATAATCTCCATGAACCCACCCCACACTAAGTCGAGGATGTCGAGCTGTCACGTATTCCCTTACCATCATCATACATAAAATATGAAAAATAGTATGAAACATAAATAAATAAAGTAGGCCCCAGAACAGCAGGTCTTCCCCTTATTAATTTCTCCATCTCCAGCAGTAGTTAATTTAAGGAAAAATTTTAATCAGTCATCTTCATTGAAGTATATGAACAAATCAACAGGACTCCTAAATTCAATTCTCCAATTTCGATTTACCCATGCTAGAGAAAGGAGGGGGTGGGTGGGGGTGGGGGAATTATAATACATGTACGCAATTTTTGTATAGTTAAGATCTCTTGTTTCTCATGATATCACCATTTCAAATCTTTAATAATAATAACTATCACATAAGCTGTGTACAAATAGCATAATTCTGGAAAAAAAATATTCCAACGTTTACGAGTCACCACTCACCACCTAAAGCTAAGCGAGTCCTATCGTGCGACTTTAATTTTTCTATAATAGAGAACGCAACAGGCTCTGGGCTTTCGCCAGGGAAAAGCGCAATTCAATAAATTATATATCCTTTTCACTTTTCCTTATTTTATTTTATTTTATTTTCCACAAGCGAAACTGAATAATCAAATAAAATACAAACTCGCCTGAAATTATCAGTTAATCAAAATTAACAAAAATTAAAAGATGAATTAGAAAAATAATAAAAATAAAAAATGCAAAACAAAAAGGAGAATTTACCGGCGGAGAATCATCTGAATTGAGTTAGAGATGCCCGTACAAATCGTAAGGGGCCCACAGAGAGTCCAGGGGGCACGGTTCCCTAGAGTCAAGCCGAAGCCATGGCTTGCCGCTGCCGCTCCAGTGGAGGAGGCTAACCGGGCCTTCGTGGAGATCCCGGCAGCTTCCCTTGACATTATCGCCGCCCAACCCATGCTGATTCCACCGGTGCTCGATCGGAGCCACGTTTCCGGCGAACACCAGAAGAAATGGCGGAAGCGAGCCGAGCTCATAGATCCGGCTCGGGCTATTCTTTTGCACCTCCATCCATCGTTCTATTTGACGCGTATAACGGAAACGCCTCCATTTAACCATATCTATTACCATTACCCCGGTGTTGAAATAGCAAGGCTTTCGGCCGGAAAATACGCTGGGAAGTCGCTGGTCCTTCCAAAAATACTCTGTGAAGTATTTTGTGAAATTTGCATGACAGTATTCGGGTGCTCCAATGGTTTTGTTCCCCAAGCTTGTATTCCAGAGCTTAAAAATATCATCCACCACCACCAGATCCGAATCCAAGTATATCACTCGTCTGACGCACGGCTTCAGAAGATCTGCCAAGTAATTTCTCGCATAATTTAGCGGTTGTTCAAGCGCCTGCCGCACCGACGTCGAGATCAATTTTCGAACCCGTTCCGGATCGAAGAAATACACTTCAAACTTCAATTCTGGGAAAGTGGATCGAACTAGGGTTTCGAGACCGGGTTCCGAAACGAGGAAATGGAAGAAGACATTCTCCGGGCACTTGGAATGCTGAAGAATCGAATGAACGGCAGCAATGGAACCGCGCAAATACTCAACATCAAGAGTAATCGCCACATGGACCAGAGAGGGATTGCACACGCCAGATTTCCCCAATTTTAATGAGCGGCATTCGGCGGCATTGCGCAATACCGCCGCTTTTCTGAAAGAGAATATATCCAGCGAGTTTGAGGATTCAGTCGGAGCGAATAATCGGAGATAAGAATCGGATTGAGAGGATTTAATTGCTTCCGCCGGTGGGAAAGACTGAAGGGAAGGGAAGAGTACGAGGATCATCACCATCCCCGCGGAGAAAACCCCAGAGAATTTCGCAATCCACAGCATTCTCTCGCTGTATAAAAATCTCCGATTACCTTTCCGCTTTTTTCTTCTAAAATTGGATCCAACACGATTGGAGTAAATTGAAGAGCATACGAAGTCTAGGGTTCCTCTCAGGTCCGCCAGAGTGACTCTGCAGAATTTCGTGAAATCAATATTATATCACTGCAAAATTCCCAATCCCAATAACAAAATTTGCCTTTCCCATCTGCAATTTCTCTTTTCTCTCTAATGAGATTCCATCAGAGAGAAAGGGTGAAGATAAAGAAAGAATGGGTCAGTCCATAGGGACCAAATAAAAATGGAGGCGGAAAAAGAAGTAGCGGTGTTTTTCGTCGGCGGCGTAATCCTCGGTCACTTTCTCTCTCTCCGCCTCTCTCCCTCACTGCTGGTTCTCGCTATTGACAACAGTGATAAAACAAGCAGAGTCTGGGTGAGTGTTTTTTGGGGACTCAATTTATGCCTTTGGTTTGTTGTATAGTAATTTACGCGAACATCCTAATTACAATTCGAATATATTTAGGAAACATTTTTACGGTTGGCCCCCAGCCTATCCTCTCTGTAGTAATCAGTCCACAAACTATTATAAATGGATTGTATGGGAAGGGAATTGAACTAACCAAGGGTTTAGGAAATAAATTAGAATGCCATAAAACCACATCGGCCTTGGGATATGATATAAACTATTTTTATTTATAGACAAAGTGTAATGTCCACTTCGTGGTTGATTATTAAATAAAAAATTAGTAGTTGGAGATTTCTTTCAAATTCTACTTTAATACTATCTTCTTCTCAATTTTTAATCAACCAGTTTGTTGTTGGTCTTGATGTGTTTTTATTAAGATCTACGAGTATTTGGGATAATCTTCATGATCGACATGTTTTAAAATTTATTTTACTGTTTAGGGGCTTTCAACGTTTCTGCCTATATTGTAGACCAACTAACATTGAAATACACTTTTTTATGAAATAAAACATATAATTGTCAAGCCACATGTGATATAAATGAAGGGGAAAAAAAGAAAAAAAGAAAATACTTTGGCATTTGATGTTAAATAGGTCAATCGGTAATATGACCATTTTAACATGGACATACACATACATTTGGAGAATAATCATCACCTTTGTCCCCAAAGAAAGCCTTGCTATAATAGTTTCGCCCCAAAAAAAAAAAAAAAACCACTTTTCTACCACATATAAAACCTATCCCATAATATATATATATATATATATATACAAATATATATATATATATATGGCCATATACGGAAGCTCAGCCAACTTGTTAACCAAACAATAGATTAGAAATTTCAAAGTAATTATTGAGAATATTTTATTATACCTAATTGGTGGATAAATGTATTAAATTTCAAATTTTGAAAATTTTTATATACATTTTAAAGAAGGGATCATGGAGATTTTGTAATGCGTAGATGAATCTATAACCAAATTAAAAACAGGCAGCTTCCCACCATACAATAATTAAAAGATTATTATTTCTTCTTCAAGAAAAATTAACTATTTATAATTTATTATTACTATATGTTTACTTACTTATTAAGAATGAATTGAGAAATGGTTACTAGTCATGAGTTTGAAAAGAATAAATAATAAGTAACCAGGTTGAATTAGGTATTAGGTTAAAATTCTTTTAATTTCTCCAATTGCATTATTTTGCTTGCATGAGTAATGCTTTTGGGGAAAAAAGAAAAAAGAAGGAATGAGAAGGCAAATCCCCTTTATCATTTTCTTAAAATTTTTTTAATTATAAAGGGATTATAGTAGAGAGGACGTGAACCCATCTTAGTAAAGGGTGTGAGAAAACTCACTTGAAAGCCATTGATTAAAAAATAAAATAAATGAGTAACTTTGGTTCAAATGTGATACATTAGGTCCATAAAATATGTGAATAAAATTAATTTAATTAATTTCAGCTTTGAAATATGAATAAAATATGATGAAGAATTTACCAAGTAAACTTCCATGGACTTGAATGAACAAGTACTAGATACAATTCAACAACTACTTGTAATTACCATTTCAAACGATGGAGACCTTCACCTTTTGTTATCCATATTTAGTACCAATAAGCAATTAATAATTGAAATATAAAACTCTTTTCACCTAACAGTTAGAAAATTTAACCAACATTGCTCATGGGCTGACTTTACTAATTAAGTGATACCATTAGATGCGTTGCCAAGATGTAGCCATTTAATTTGTTTATAAGTTTTGGGACTTCGGCTTGCGAAAGAAAAGTTTTTTCGTCAATCATGGACATATATTGCAAATTTTCACGATAATTCAATATTAGATATTCGTATTTGATTGTCTTCATTCAGGTTTTGAGTTTATTTTCAAGTATTCAATAGTAGTCTCACAACGTTCTATTTTGCAAAAACTAAATGATAGATAAATGCATAAAAAGTTGGGCATCACTTGAACATCTCAAAATGTCTCCTTCTTATATTGGTCACAATGCTTGGACGGAGGATGAAAATGTCAACAAAAAAGAGTTTGAGATGCCATTGTAAGAAAGGAAAATGTTTATGAAGAAGTCTACACAAAGTTTAAAATTTAAAGAATAGTGATATTTTTCTTTATAAGAAAAAACTTTCAATTTGATGTAAAATCAGAAGAGTCTACTGAGTGCCACAAAACCCACGTGGTCTGATGATATCTTAATTAGCTTTCTTTAAAAAAAAAAAAAGACTATTGAGTTTGTCAACTTTCTTGTAAAATCAGCGGCGATTGATGCAGGTGCAACTTCTATAATCGCGATAACTAAAACTCTTCAATAAAAAACAATTACTTATTTTTAATTGGTCTATTTAAAAGATAAAAGACCAAAATTTTTCATCCCTTGATGCTAAAAAAATATTTCATCAGATTTGTACAGTATGAATGGTTGGCATGATCCGGAGGCAGGGACTGCAAAAGCGTGCGTATATAGCTGTGCTCCTCGCCTCGGTATCCCTCCATCAAATAACTCCAGAGGCCAGACACCGTACATCTTCCTCTACAGTTGCCAGCCTGGTTTTCAAAGTAATACTATGGAAAAACGTGTTGTTAATTTTCCCCATAAAAATTTTCCCAGCCTGGTTTCTATCTTCTCTGCTGTGAAAACGTTAATGTTTATCACACTAGACTTACCGCTATGTGTCTATGTAGTGTGAAGTGTGTATCATCTAATAACGTGTCAGATCACAGAGTATGATGGGATACGCACGCTACATAAACGATGGCGGTAGATCATTTTCACTTATAATGTACGGTGAGAAGGTTTTTTCACACTATAAAAGCAAATAGTGTTATTTGTTATCGAGAGAAGGGGGTTAGAGTTAGCTAAAAAAATGACTTTGATTCCCATTATACAATTTATATTTATTATTTTTTTTAAAAAAAGTAAAATACTGCGTGTGGTTTCATGAAATCATCACTCAGGGCTTTTTTTCTATATTTTTATAACTATGCGGGCTCTGTAATTGAGCCCACTTCTTCTATTTAGAATAATTTGGGGTATAAACCCATTTTGAGGACAGGATTGGGTAAATGTCCATTTTGAAAAGAGTAAAAATAAGGGACGTTTTGAATCAAGCCCTCTCAATTTTGGCCATTGAGATAGCTCCCTTTTTGAGGTAATTGGCACAAAAGGTCCAAATCTTTTGATGTTGTTGTGTAATTAGCCTTATCTATACATTATTTGCAAGAATAATTCTATTTGGACAAAATAAAACACAAAGAATTTGACAAAATAAATATGTGTCACATGTGATCCTCCCATGTGTCAGTTTATTTCTCCTTTTGCAATTTCACCTTTACCATCATGTTTTATTTGCATAAGTCAGCCTTCTTATTAATTCATTATTAGAAGGCCACTTACATAATAAATCTTTTGTTCAAGCAATAATTTAAATTTAGGACTTTTGTCAGATTTTTTTAATAATGAAAACATATATCATTCATTTTGCATATCCTTTCAAACAAGTGATCCAAGTCAAAGAGGCATACAGTCAGTCCAAGTATAAGAAAAAGAATGTAACAAAGATGCTAAACTGTGGCAAGTATATTTCTCTCACGAGGAGTATACTCATACGAACCACATTCGCATTCCAAAGGTATCAAATAGACCTTACTGAATAATGGCACAAGGAGTTGAAATGCTAGATCTTTTTAAACTCTCGTGTATTGAATTTGATTATGTTTGATTGGTTATTGGTCCATTAAGTATTGCCTGTATAAACCAATTAATTATCTTGCAATAACCTGGAAAGATCAGGTAGCTTGTGCTGAGTTTTACATGAATCGATAGATTTATCAAATAATGTCTTTCTTGTTTCATGAATTCCGATACCATTGTAGGCTACATTAATGCGTGATATTTAAAAAAAAAAGAACTTAATGGACTCAAGTTGTAAAAGAAATTTCAACTTTGATAATTTCAACATATGATAATACATTGTATAGAGCGAAGATTACATGGTTTAGATGATGAGACTTTTTCATGTTGAAATAGAAAAATATTTGTGATCCAGTAGTCGGACGGAAATATAAACGAACGTGAACAAACAAGTCCAATGAACGAATGATCTCGCTTTCAATAGTTTCAAGACTTGAAAAGATGGACGAGATTCTCTTTGATTTCAATCTGTTGTGGGAAAAATTCAGTTTGCTCGATATATCGAAGAGAATTATATCTATCTCTTGAAAAAGAAAAAAGAACATATCAAATAAATTATTTTGAACTTTTTTAAAGATGGTTGATTAGTGGGTAGTTACTACTTAGTTGGCGATTACCATGACTAATTAGTGTGGAGTTAATGGCGGTTATATCAATATGGATGAAAACATGGCTGACTCCCGTATCTTATATTATAGTATCAATTTGAATTTTTTCATATGCATTGAGAAAGATCTCCTACTAGTCCACGTATACGTATTTTTCTTATGTAATGGACAAAGGAATGCTCACCAAATCGGCTAGGAGGCATCTACCACCGGTTTAAAGCTCAATGTGTATGCATCAAGGAAGATAGTAACTCCTTGGGATGAACAAGGGATAATGATATGAGCCACTCAAGGAAAATGCTATTTGTATGGAAGTTTTTGCAAAATAAGGTGGTTTTAGGCTTTTATCTTTGCGTACTCTGTAATTGCCAAAAAAAATTAAAAAATAAAATAATAATAATTTGAGGGATGGAATGAACCATTTATCTTACTTTGTAAAAGAATTTGTAAAGGTTTTATTTCAAATAGCATGACTTTGTGAATCTTGTCAGCGAATATGGTGGCCCACTACATTGGCACGCAACTCGCAGTTGGGGGAATTGAACCGAAGGGGTTCAATTTTGCCTATTGAGTAAAGCCTCATTGACTATTATTTCTTAGCTAGTTTTAACTCCGGATCAAAAATCAATAATTGGAAAAAAGAAAGGGAAAGGAAGTATCTAAAACCATTTTTGATCCCAAATCGATCTCAGGTTTGGACTCAATCCATGATCATCTTCTTCAATGATATCCTGAAAAAAGAAATTGGTGAAACTCACTCCCCGGTATAATCTCCGGTGTGAGAACTAGTGATACCATCCAAAGGAATGTAAGGAGATGTGATAACTTTAAACAAATGTATATTAAAAAGGAACGAGGAACTTGCGATGGTATTTATAGTTAATACATGGCTAATGGTAGCAGTTACAATGCATTTAGCAAAAGTTACATAACTTTCTTAGTGACGGGTGAGATAAACACATTCTGAAAACCATGCACGATTCTTAATTTTATCTTCGTACAGAATGTCTTATAATGAACATTGGTCATCGTATCATATCCAGTATCAATTTGAATGTAATAAACTTGGAGCGAGAGCTATTTGAGAAGGAGAGCTATTTGAGAAGAATATTATTTTGTTGAACATATGCATGTTATAATTGTTGCACGCACATCACTCTCGCAAGTTAGAGTATTGCGTGCTTGCTCATATATAGTCGTGTTGTAAGGAAAAAATGGGCACTTTTCTGTGCAGTAATCGCCTCATGGAAATAATATGTATGTCATGTGTTTGTAGTTTGATTTCCGGTTAAATATTACATGAAATTAATTAAACTGACTGAGAAAACTCAAAATTTGCCCCTCGTAAGTTAACTTTCTTTAATTGGAAAGGTCAATTTAATGTCCTATAATTTTGATACAGGGACCACGTGATATTCAGATGTTTCCATTATGGTCTCTATTTAAAAATTAAAAAAATAAAAAAATTGTAACTTCCTATTCCCAATTCCATCGTGATTTATTGCATTGCATAAAAGCTTTTCTCCACTCAAATTGAAAGCATGGTTTATTGACTTAGCCATTTTCTGGACAGCCAGATTTTTATTGGCAGTTAGACTCAATATACAGAGTTCGATCTGACTCAATAGACACGCACTATTGATTTACCGTCAATGGAGAGAATATCTACAAGTGAAAAGATATCAATTAGAGAATGTTGGAATAGACAAATTTTGTCCGTCGTCATCTGTTACATTGTTCAAAAGGGAACACTCACATAATCTATGTATTAGTGGTAGGAGACTGAAGCATCTACCGGTAGCTTCTATACTCTTTAACAGATATATCACGATGACAATAGTGTAACTCTAATCATCTTTTAATTATCTTTCTGTAAATGATTACTGTAGTTAAAGAGGAAGGTGGTGGGGGAGAAGAGAGAGAGAGATTTTTTTTTTTTTTTTTTAAATTTTGAAAGGAGCTAGTATAAAATTAGCAAGACTTGATAATGTCTCGGCAAATTGCCGGTCTTATGAACCATGGTAAACAATCAATCCATGAACCATTGAATGAAGATGACAAGGCACTAGAAGCAATCAGGTAGGCAAATGAATTCATTTCAAGGGGAATGTGGTTGCCAGATCCACACTTAAGCTCCGACATAAGCGATAAAATCTCACACAAAGAGGACCATTTGGGAGGTATTCAGTATTCCCATGTAGGCACTTAACCAATAGAAAGCAGTCAGATTCAATACAAAGACAGTTCTAGCCATTGTCCTTTGCAAAATGAAGTCCAAAGAGAATAGCAGCACCTTCGGCATCTTCAATTCTTGACACTCCATTCAGCCTTTTACCAAAAACACCCAAGACAACCCTTTTTATCCCTAATTTATTTCTATGTTTAATGGAAACAAAACAATAGGAAATGAATGACTTGTTATCGTTTGGTTTCAATGGCTAGCACATTTAAAACTTAAAAGGGAAATAATATGGGGGGTATTTAGAAGCTCTTTAATTGGATTGCTCCCCCATCGGCAACCTTGTTAATGCACTTGATCTCCTAATAGAACCTAATATTTGTATGATACTCTTATTCTTCATTCTTCTGCTCCCTACATTAAATTTTCTAGTCTCAACTCTGCCCTCGCTCCTTTTTCTTTTGCCAACATAGAGTTGCTTTCCACCCATTCAAAATGTTACGAGGGGCTCGATAGTTAAAATAATAATAATAAGTTCAGTTACTCAATGTTTTGAACATTTGTTCTAGAGCAAGATATAAACCTAAGTGGCAAAGTGTCAAGACTTAAGTATTGAATGTAAAAGCGCATAAGCAATCAAATGCGTGATAATAGGCTTGTGTCTATACGAGTAACTCAATCGAGCATAGGCACAGTCCAAACAACGTCTATATGATTTTTTTAAAACACTGCTTACACCAACATGAAATGAAAGAAAGGTTAAAAGTCAAACACTCATTCATATCCTTCTATTGGTATGAATTGCTCAATTTAGTACATGTCCCTTGAATAAAAAGTCATTTTCCTCAAGTTATATTCCCCCAAAAGTAAAGGGAATTTTAATCAATGTACAAAAAGAAGTTGAAAGTGACATGAATATATATACAAATAAAAGGAATTAATGTTGCCCAAAAGCATGATTAAACAATCATTGTTAGTCATTACTAGATTAAACACTTATATAATAAAATCATACATTAATCATCTCTAAAAGGATGTAATGTTGATTTAACATAATAATAAATTAGTTGGAGACTAATAACCGGAGCGAGAAGGGAATGCGAGGTCTGTGGGGTGTGATTTTTCCCTATTTGCTAGAAAATTTGTGCAATTACATGAAAAACACGACTTCTATTCCAACTGCACTAAGCGGAGACAGATCCACAGGAGAGAGACATCAAGAGGATAGCCGCTTGTTCTTCTTCTTTCAATTTGTTCATCAGCTTTCCTGATCTCTGCAACATCATTTCACTCCCAAATGCAATCAATTGCCTTTTCAGAATCTCTCTAATTCCATCACTCTTCTCCGTGTTGTTCTTCTTCTGCTTCTTCCTTGTGGTTCTTACAGTTTCCAATCCCAGCTGCTGCCTCCTCTTCTTGTTGTACTTTATTCCACAGGCATTGCACAATGACTGGAAAATAAACATAACCCACATCAATTAATCAATTTTTGAATACAAAACCAGTTGAAATAATTTAAGCAAAAATCATTTCATCACCTTAGGGCCAGATGGGCCTCCTCTCCAAAGGGGAGTTTTTGTAGTTTGGCAAGAACTGCAACTTTTCATCTGGTTTGAAGGGCTAGAGGTGGCTTTCTCCACTGATTCAGGTGTCTGGGATCCAGAATCAAGATTAGGGTTAGCATTCAAGATTTGATCAAGAAATAAGAATCAGAACCACAAGAAATCATGATCATCAGACTCCTCACCTTTTCTGCTTTCAGATCCATGTCATCAAGCAAGGTTATCTTCCACTCCAAAAGATCAAAGAGAAAAACACACACTGACAGGTGTGCAGGCACCAGTACTGTAAAACTCTTGGTGGGAGTTTCAATAAATTATTCAATGGACCAGCAGAATCAAACCTTTAAACAATGAAACAAAAAACCAGAAAAAAAGCAGAAACCCCACAAAAAAAATTCTCAACAATTCTTGAGAGAGAACCCAAATACATTACCGATTTTAATGATCATAGGGGAGTTTTAGAGAGAGAAACTGCGTGTGTGTGTGCCGTCAAGTGTGTGTATTTTGGGGGCTACTTTATATGAGAATATGATGGGATTAGAGGGAGCCAAACAAGGAAGCTGGTGGACACTGGTCCGCCGTACACGAAACCCTAGCTGACGATAGATCCTTGTGTTAAATTACAGTAATATCCCTGAATTTTGAATTTCCCCTGGTGTATTTTTGGCCGTTGATCTCCCAAAAATGATTCTGATCTTCGCATCCTGTGACCCCTCTTTGTGCCTACTGATGAGTCACCAGTTACATGTGGAATTTTCCATTTTATGCATTTTCTTTTAACCGTTAAAAGTCGATTAACCAGTTTAAATACGTGGCGCAAATAGAGTTGATACGTTAGATTGGATTGTGGCTAACGAACTTTTAAATCAGGATACTTTAAGGAGAATCTGATCGTCTTATAGTTACTTTTGTTACCAAATTTCAGATGATAAAATCTCGTGGGTATAAGAGTAAATGTGAGTTTGATCCGTTGGCCAAGTGTTGATTGCATTCAAGTGCATTTGGAAAAGATGCGGTTCTTTAAGTCAACAAAAACAATGTAGCTTATTCGAATATGGAAGGAACAAGAGAGCTACGTGCTAAATGTGCCATTATTGCATCTTGATTTCTAACTTTATGAATGTTAATCTTCCTCAAAATTCAAGACGCTCAAAACATAATCTAGATAAGAAGTCATAGAACAAACAAAAACAAATAAAGATCAGGTCATTCAATAATTTCTTATGAGCTACAAAAAAAAAAAACTTTATGTAATAATTAATGTCATGTTGAATTTAATGTATCAAATGAGCTCGAATTAGCTAAAACATATGATATGTAAAAGCGTTGATGTTTATGTACGTTGGTTTCTATTGAGTCAGATACACAGAGCCGACTCTCAATAAAAAACAGTAACGTTGCATATCACATATTACATAATTATTTTCAATTGTTAACAGTTAAGCTCTATGTATAGAGTCTAATATGACTCAATACAAAAAAAAAATTCGTTTTTATATAGATGACAAAGCAAAATAAAATCAGGAGAATGGATTTGATTTTGACAGTCTAGAAATGTGACCCGAGAAATTGAGTTGACCTCCTACGTGTCACGGTCAAAAGCCGCTGCACTTACCACTCTTTTTGACTACCCTCAATTCAAAATATTATTATTTGTTATCATTATTTATATATTATAATAGAATAATATTAATTTGTATGTCATACCTATTGCATTTACCCTTCATGTTTTCCCCTTTTACATGAGTTTTTTTAACTACAGTAAGCTATATTACAAATTAATATTATATTATTATATTTTTATTTTATAATTATATAATATTAAAATGTATGTCATACCTATTGCATTTGCACTTCATGTTTTCCCCTTTTACGTGAGTTTTTTTTAACTACAGTAAGGTATATTACATAAATCCACATAGAATTGTTAATTTTTATTGAGTCAGGCCGTGCTCTCTGTATAGAGCTCGATTGTCAATAAAAATAATCACGTCACTTGTCACATGCGACATAATTATCAACAATTAATAATTAGCAAATCGACTGTGTTAGCAATTGCATTACATTACCCAAAAAACCTTTTAACCTTTCATTTTTATTTGAAATAGAAATCGAAAGAGTAAAGATGAATCATATATAGATCATGAATAATAGATCAATGAACCTTACATGCAAGTGTCATGGAATGAAATATATAAATAAAAATAATTTTATCAATTTTTATTTTTAAATAGAAATAAAATAATTACTTTTAAAGTCCGGAAGACAAGATCAGTTTAAAATAATGCTTGTTACTTTAAGTATTTCTAATTTAATAACAGGAGAAAAAGGCCATATGTTTTTGTCTGGCATCCCACCAAAAATTCCTAAATAATTAATTTGGTTTATTTGATAGATTATTATTCTTTTCCGCTTCTAGTTTGCAAGTTGCAAATAGAGAACATCAGACAGTTGTTTCTGTTTCCTGTCCAATTTATATAGTAAATGTTGTCCAATGCATATCCATTTGATCTTTCTACCCGGGCGTCCATGTCGTATAGACATGTTATTTTCCACCTGATATGGTACTTTAGAGTGATGCTCAGTGATCAATAACTGCACTTAGGACTGGGCATATGATCTGGTAATCCGACGAACCCGACCCTACCAGCCCGAAACGGGTCAGATCGGGGGGTTACTGTAGTAATCGGGTCGGCCGCGGGTTGGGGTAGAGGGGACCCGACCGGGTCGAGTCGGGTTTCGGTTTGACTCGGTGCAACCCGGGTCAACTCGCTTAACCCGACTCGGTCAACCCGGTTATTATTTTTTTTTTTTTTACCAATTTTTTTTTGTTCGTTTTAAGGTCATAACGTTTTCATTCTTTATTATTAGTTTGTTTTTCCTTTTGACAATTTCACTCAAAACACTCAAAAACTCTCTCTCAACTGAAGTCTCAAGAACACTCAAAAGCACACTCAAAACACTCTCGTAAGAGTCAAGTCTCAAGAACCCTAGATTTGCCAAAATTCAATTCCTCCATTTTTTTTTACTGATTTTTGTTGCTTGACTTAACAAAATAGTTGGTGAAGTTATGTGAGAAAATGGTGGTTGATATGAAGTGAATAGAGAAAATTAACAATTAAATGATTAAGCAAGAATGTGGTGTTTGTAGGAATGCCGTGTTACGGTGTTAGTGCTGAAAATGGTGTGTTTTTATAATTTTTTTTAATTTTTTGGGCTATATAGTGGGCTTGACTTTTTTTAGGTATTTGGGCCTCATTGCTTTATTGGGCCAGCACAGGGACGGCCCAAACTGGAAACCCGAGTCAACCGACTCAACCCGAGTTGACTCGGGTCGGCCCAGTTTCTGAATATGAAACCCAACTTCATATCGGGTCGGGTTTGGGCCGGCCGACGCCAAGCCTTAACTGCACCTTCAAATCCAATGTTGAAAATTCAAAGCTAGCAAGTTGTAAAAACATTTTTAAAACTTTTGAGAACGTGATGTAATAAATTAATAATCATGTAACGGATTCAATGATGTCAAGAACTTGCTCCCGTTCATTAAATGATTTTAACATTATTATTACTCAACTTGCAACATTCATCATCTAATAAAAATGCAAGAACACAAGGTCCAGAAGTTCACTTTGTACTTTCTTTTTTTTTTTTTAAAGGAGTCCAGTTTGTACTTAGTATGTGATACGTATCGATACACTCGTTTTATTGCTTTACTAGACCATCTCCGTAGTAGTTTTATAGCATTTTGAGAAAGTGTTCTTACAACTCTCTTTGTGGGATGCACTTTTTTTTTTTATATATATTATGTTTTCCAACTTAAAAAACTGTACATCTGACGCGGCGATGTTTTACTTCATGTCTCACCTCCAAGAGTTCTAAAAGGGCGAAAGATGTGGGTCAACCATCTAGCATTACGAAATAGGCAAAGCATCTTTAATGGGGATGTGGAGGGGAAGAGTGATAGATATATGATGATTATTTTAATTGAGAAAGAATGTAGGTAAAGAGAGTGTGAAAAATAAAAAAACAGAGAGGTAGAAAGAAATTAAAAAATAAAATTAATAATAAAATAGGAGTTGATGATGTGTTGAAGACATGAAAATGGGACTTGAGGAGGAACAAAGTGAGAAAAAAATGAAGTAAAAATGAAAAAGTGATTTAAAAAAAAAAAGGAAATTTGAAAAGATATAGGGAAACACTTGAGAGTTGAGACCCAAGCAAAAAATTGAATCTTCTTTTTCTTAAGAGCATGGAGATGCAAAATTTGAGTGTGGAGATGATGGGAAGGAGATGATTATTTCAATTGAAAATGAATAGAAAGAAGTATAGGAAAAAAGAACACAAAATGTAAAAAAATAGAGAGAGAGATTCAAAAATAATAAAATAGCAGTGGAAGATGTATAGATTGTGAAAATATAGAAAAGTGTTATAAATGATTATATAAAAGTGATGAAAAATGATGAAAAAGTTAGGTAAAAGCGAAAAAAGAAAACGGGGGAACACATAATACCACTAGAAATTTAACATGGAAAGGTGCTTTGAAAATGCTCTTAGATGGACAATATCTAAAATTGTATGAATTAGAGAATGCTTTAAGCCTTTTAACTCTACTCACATCATTATTTGTAACATTTTTTTTCCTTTTGCCAGGAAGAGATTTTTAAAGAATTCCTAAGACCCTTAGTCAAAAGGGTTCAATTTCCTTCCCTCAAAATCCCCTTATAATGTTCAATAAGAATAAACAAACAAATAAATAAAGAAAAATCAGGCGCTAATGTAAAAGTAACAAATAAAGACGTTAACTGTTTTCCAGTTTTTCTAAAAGGAAGTGTTGCTGACGAGAACTTTCTTAAAGTTGTCTGGTATTACAAAAAATTTTACACAATTATAGAGGTTGATTTTCCACTTTCCACAGTGTGATGTGTGAAAAAACATCTTCCTGTCATCTGTTAGCTTGTAAGTTTGTGTAAATTTTTGTGAAAGTGTTGGTACAAATAGCAAAAGTCAAATGTGCCAAAAAAACCCAACCCGCATTGTGGACACGGAATAACGAGACCTTGAATTATGAAAAATGGAAACAAAATGAAAAGGACTAGTCATTAGCAAAATTACACACATGACACTTTATTTGCTCCAACACCAAAAAAACCCTTTCCACGATATAACTGGCATGTATGATGACATTTTCATCCGTATATATATATGAAAAATATGCATGACAGATCCGAATGTAAAGAAAACAAGGACTCTATATTGCTCAAGTGGTTTCAACTTGCATTTAAGAACACGTGTTTAACCATCTAACCTGGCTGATACTGTGACTCGACTGACTTCATTATTTTGCCACCACCATAGAGGATCAAACCTACTTTTGACTGCATTTCTTCAATCAGAACTGCATCTGCACCCGACACAAAAACATTACAGACAGCCCACCCGACTCTGAACAAAACTTTGACCAGCCAGATCTAGAGCGCTTCCTCCCCAGCAAGGAAACAAACATCCTGCAAATTTTCAGGACCATGTTAATTTCATTGCTAATGTAAAAAATTGAAAGCTAAGGTTCCGAAAGAAGAGATGAAATCAGTGTTAAAATACTAGCCTAAACTAAATTCAGTTCTAAGTTATATATGACGGTCGATGAAGGGGTCATAATATGATAATACCAGGCGAAGTTCAGCAACATTTCACAGAAATAAACAATGAAGGGCACCGAACTGATTTTCAAGCAACTTATTTCCGAACTTATGTTTGTACTTATGGGTCACTTTGGAGTGTAATTTATTTTCAGCTGTGACCGACACAACACATATTCAGTCAGTAGAGATCATTCAATATTTGCCAAACATTCAGATAGACCCCTGCAGTCCAGAAAGTGGCAGAGACTAAGAGCTTGTTTGATTCTCATTATTTCCCCCAATTATAATTTTACCTACTACTGATTTGACATTTGATTTGATAATTGCTCAATTACAACCACATATTTCAAACCTTTTTACATTTCCAATACACATTCTACCTCTCCCCTCATAATTTCCCACAACTTTGAACAAATAATGAAAATCAAACAAGCTCTAAGATAGTCCTTGATATATACCTTCAACCGAACTTGAAACCACCAGGTGGAACTGGGAGTTCCCCTCCAAAATTGAATCCCGATTGTTGAGCATCACCAGAAGGCACCTGCTCATCCTCTTCTTCTAACCAATATGTTTCAAGTATCTTGACTGCCTTTTCGTATATTTCATTGTTATCATGACTCTGGAGATTTTCAATCTTCTCTAGACCCTCTGCATCATCAATCATCTGTGCAAAGACATTCACATCATCAGTATTTCCTTGGTTCTTTTCAGCTTCTCCAACCTTCAGTATGTTCTCGAGCCCTTCCAAGCAGACTGTGACAATCCTTGGATCAGGACAAACTAGAAGATCACACAATGGCTTTATACAACCCTCTTGCACCAAGAACCTGCGACAAAGTGGAACCGTAAGTATCCACCCCAATACAATAACCTACAAGAATGGCACAATGGTTGCGAAAAATTATACTTTATCTGCTCATGAGTTCCACCAGATGTTGCATTTGAAATAGCCCAAGCAGCCTCTTTCTTTATCTCAAATTCAGCATTTTGAAGCAGTTGGACGAGAGGCGAAATAATACCGGCATCAATCACAGCCTGTGGATGAATACATAATCAGTATCTGGTAGCTTAATAGGTAAAATTTACAGACAAAAACATAAGTACAAATGAAGTAGAACACCAAAAAAGAAATGGTGAAAAGTGTTTCAATAATAAAATAACCCAGACAAAAGAACAAATTTCAAGTAATTTGATACCTGAATCTGATCCTTATTCCCTGCCGTTATATTTGAAATTGTCCAACAAGCCTCTTTCTTGATGCTTTTCTTATAATTTTGAGTCAACAAGTTAAGCAGACAAGGAAGAGCCCTGTTATCAATGATAACCTGGAGATCATAGATCAGAGGTAAGTTCGTAGAAAAGATAATAATGCTTGTTATCAGTAGGATGGTAGGATTCAAATGCATTTTGACACACTAATTAGAAAGCATTAAATTTAACTCTGTAAAAAATGTTCCAAAGATATTAAGCATTGATCCCCTCAAAGCTGGTATCAAAACAAAAAAGGAATCGTAGAATTGAGATTGTGTTTTAATATTTCTATTATTCAATTTATTTTAATCATTAAACAAATAAAATACTTCAATGTTCAAGGGATCCCTGTGTAGTTTAAATGCCCATAAACACCACGAAGAACCACAAGGTTCCGTTAAAATGATCAAAATGTAGAATTATGCATTGTCCATAAAAGGATCATGTACGAACAATTACCAAATTTGAAGAAGCGCTATAGAATTACAATCACACTAAACTTACAAAATTTTTTACACAATCACACTTGGCAAGATCGAATCCTGTTTACCCAAACATCACATCAATTTTAAATCAATTCAAATCCAAAAGCCAACATCAATTGTGTAAAAATTTATGTAAACTTTTTTATAGCTAAGTAGAATTATTCACAGGATTATCACCATAAGAAGTCCAATAAACTGTAAATTAGCATTTTCAATTAAGATCCAGACAGTTTTCCACATTTCAGTAGACAACTTATGATATAAAGGACAAGTACCTAAAACAGAAATACTGGTTACTAAGCTCAGCTATTTTGCAAAAAGAAAATGGATTTAAATTCAAGTGAAAATATTACGAAGATTTGCGTAGCACTAATTAAAAGAATTGGCAGACATTTAAATTGGCATCAAATTAAAGTGGAAATAATTAAAGAATATAAAGATAACAAACAAGTCGTGATCTTAAATTCCACTTTGTAACAACTTAGGCCAACTCCTCTTAACATTCAGTGATAAGAAAGGAACAGTTCTTACAGACAGACGGAGAACATAAAACAGGTATTGAAACGAACAAGCATAAAGACAAACCAGGTGAAGGACAAAACAAGCAAAAAGTTCAGAAAAATGGAATATCAAGCGTGCAAATGCCTAAGATTCAATTGATAATATCCATACCCAAGAGGTTCATATGCACATCAAGAATGCAACAAGTATACCTATATCCACTATCACAAAAGCATCAAGTGCCAAAGATTCAATTGATAATATCCATACCCAACATCATGAGCACGTTAAGAATAATAGCAACATCAATAGTATTCAAACAACTTCATTTAGCAAATAAATTTTCTAAACCGGACTACAAGGCTATATTGACAAAGTTTGATTATAAGTGAAAAGATTTTTATTTCATTATTATGCGACTCCAAGCCAAAGTAAAGTAATTTTGACAATTAAGTTGGTCTTAAAATCATAATAAGCTTTACGTTCTCAACTCAAAATTAAAACAAAATCACATATCTTTTGTCAAAGTTGAACATCTGTAAATTCCTACGAAGTGAGGCGGGTTTTCCAATTATTGAAGTGTATGGTTTTGACTTTTTATGGATTGATAATTTAGGGTGTATTAATTTTGAGAATGGATTTTATGAAAAGTGATTTTTTTAGAGAATATGTGGTTAATAGTAAGGAAACGTGTGAAAAGTGATTTTTTTAAAGAATGTGTGATTGAGAATTAACTAGAACAAGAATTGATTCTTGCAGAGTCAATTATTATTATTATTATAATTATTTTTCAGGAGGAGCACATTTCAAGATTATAATTGTTTCATAGGGTAACCATTTGAATGTGTTGTATCTGGAGTCCTAAATGAGGTATGTGGTTTGAACATATACAACCAATATTTTCAAACTGAATCTAGATCATGAGAAAACAAGACCATATTTGTGAAATGGATATATCTGAACGATCAAGTAATAGATTGGTGCATTGGTGAGTAGACAAATTATCCTACCATGTGAAAGTTAATTCATAGACTCAAAAGGAAGTTCTGTAATAAAAGACAAGTATGAGAGCCAGCTGAATACCTGAGTCTGGATATCATCTCCAGTGACAATATTCCCAACTGTGCGCAGGGCAGGAATCAAAACAGATGGTGAAGGATGTCTAGAACCCAAAATAAACCAAATAAGCACAGCTATAAAGTTTAATAAACAAAACCAAAGCTTCAAATGAATTGCACAAATATAATGTGAAAAATAAGGAATGACATAAACTAAGATTTAGTCACTGACAATAAAAGCTCAACCAAACGAGGGCAAACACCAGCCTCAATCACGGCTTGGATTTTGTCATTTGTCCCATCAGATAGATAGGATAGTGCCCAGCATGCATCAGTAAGGACTTCTTCATCATTTGTATGTATCAGATGAGCAAGAGCAAGGAGAGCAGGTTTTACCTGTCCAATAATTTTCAGACAAATTCACTTCAACAATAGAAGTCCAGCGGCGCATATATGCATCAAAACCAAACAGAAAATTAATTATCAAACAAACCTGCTCGAACTGAGGCTGTGGTTTTCCACGACAAAAGTTTGACAATGTCCACGTTGCATTTCGCAACATGGATAGCTTCGCTTTATCATTAAATTGTGCCAATAAGGGCATTAATGCTCCATAACCAAGGACAAGATCACGACATTTTGGTGAGTCACCAGCAACGTTTCCTAACGCCCAAACTGCCTACATAAAGAAGTTGCGCATAAAGTCAAAACCACCCTTTTAAGTAAAAAATCACTGCCGGGGCACACTGCTATTATGTCATTTATATCTACCTGTTCGCGAACATCATCACTGGGCGAACTGAGAAGTCTCACAAAGATGGGAACTGCACCATGATCAATCACCACTTTGGTGTTTTCTGATGTCCCAGATGCAATATTTGTCAGAGCCCAAGCTGCCTCAAACTAGGAAAAAAAGGGGAAGAACTCAATGCATGATCCAAAAATTTGACAGTTTAAACAAAAGAAATGAACAACAATAAGAAATTATTAGAAAATCTTAAACCTGTAGCTGTGGGTAATCATCTCTAGCAAGAAACTCAACAAATCGGGGAACAACACCAGACTGTATTACTTCCTCAATTGGTGGATTTCGTTCTGGTGGAAATAGAAAATATTATAAACATGAAAGAATCAGCTGAAAGAAATAAACAATAATAAATTCATTTCAAATTTATTAGAACGAGCATTGATGATTCATCAGTCACCTATTGAAAGGAGTTTGCGAAACTGCGTTGTGGCCTCTAGTTGAAGTGTTGCGTCATTGGACCAGACGCCTGCGATCATATCCGGAAGACTTTCTAACTGAAACAATTTGCAATAGCAAAAAGAGAGGTTGAGTAAAGGCAAATCACCAGATCCCCACTGAGGCTTCAAACTATTCATGACTCTAATCTCACATTCCTTCGGGAACAGAAAAATCTACTATATATAATGATCTACACGTATAATTAACAAAAACAGTAACCTTCCCAGCCAATTCAAAATTGAACAATGAGCAAAATCAACTAAGAGAGAAACAAAATCCCATAAAACTCCAGCAGATCAAAGCTCTAAGGTATTCAAAAAAGCAGAAAAATCAATCGCAAGCGTGTTTTCACCTTCTTGTCCACCTGAGGGATGTTGACGGCCGGCTGAAACTGCTGTGCTTGAAGGCCTTCACGTCGCTTCTTCAACAAGTTCTCCTCCCTTCGGTTCTTTCGGATCTCCACCATATTGTCCTCTCTTCGACGACGCCCCTCCTCGGCGTCCACCGCCACCTTGTACTTGCTCCGCCTCACCTCCGTCCTTGCGTTCGGCCTCAACGACATGGTTCCGCGATTCAAAAAACCACAAACGCTAATCAAACAATCAATTCAATTATTATGAATATACGTTATACGGTATTTAAAATATCTTCGATACTGACAAGAGTTAGAGAGAGAATGAGGTTTTTGCGTGATTGTGGAGTTGGGCTGATGAGGTGATCAGGTTTCAACAACCGTCCAATTCCCGAACGGACATGATATTACTCTTATTTACGGTACTGCCATGAATTTGAAATTTGATGGAAATTAAAAAATTAGTAGTAGTTTGATCCTCTGTCTCGCACCCAAGCATAAGCCAGATCAGGACCGTAGATATTGTGATGGCACACCGACATAAAAAATCATGAGATCGACGGCAATGCACTTTATGTGACGTGTGTGGGGCCATAGTTAGTTTCGTCAACTGCACTTGAAGTTTGTAAGAAAGTTTAAATTGGTCCTTAAATTATTTTTCCTACTCCATCAGTCACCGGAATTTTTGGTTGGAAAAGTTGATAGACAACTGACAACTCAACACGGTATCTGCGTTAATTGAGTGCTGCCTAGTGGATAATAATGCCTTATAGTCCCATTTGCTAGCTATCTTGTATTAATTTTACTAACTAATAATAATTGATCATTACAAATATGTTTTACCTGGATAATAGGGATAATAATACTACTAGATGAGATATAAATATATTTTTTTTAACTTATATATTTTTCTTAATTTTTTTTTTCTTAACATGGAATGGAAGGTAATGAATGAGGGTCAGGGAACTTGGAAAGTAATCCCAGGGTTTGCACTTGAAAAGAGGAAAGAAAATGGAAAATTTCCTTTATCATCTGCTTGACATGGCCATTTACCTCAAATACACACCACACGATTATTTTTTCCCCCATCTTCGGAACATGGGCATGATAACTTTTAAATGTACGATATAAACCTCTCACAAGTAAATCAAAAAATAGAACTCACACATTTCATGAGTATTATTATACAACCAAATCATTCAGATAAAGTCACATATTTTATTATTATTAAATAATAATAAAATCATAGTATACAACTACAACATTAAAGGCATGCTACAAATACATTAATATCATCATTTCAGATAGCTAGATTACTATCAGCATCATTCGTAAGGATTCTCCATACCGCTTTTCTGCAATGCTTACCAAAATCATCCACTACTAGAAGAAGCGTCGAATCAATTATTAGAGGCGGGTTGAAATCAAAGCAATCTGATCAAAAACAACATCAAGTGAAAGTTTTGTAAAGCGAGGCCAGACAACAGAAGCTGCACACCTCAGCGCTGGTTCCTCAATACCATCATCACTATTGCCTTTGGAATACACAAGCTAGGACCATATTCATCAATGATATTAGTTAAAACAAAATCCAAAATAAGAACAAGATAATGATTAAAAGCATGCTCATCAAACTGCCAAGAACTGATTGGATTGCTATTTCTCCTTCCTGGTTTGAAAAATTGGTTTCTCCCCGGTTTCTTGGGTGGTTTCTTTCTTGTTACTTGGTCCTACTCCTTGTGTGGTTTTATTGGCTTTGAGTGTTTTATTGCCTTTTTGACTCTTTACGGCTGCTGGGTTGCTTGCAGTTGCCTTGGTGTTTCCTGCTATTTGCAGGCCCTGTGTATATTTTGGTTGATGAATAGAGATACATGTTCATAGAGGGGAAAAAAACTGCCAAGAACTGGGTAAAGAAACAGGAAGCAGACAGCAGCAACCAACCGATGTACTTCTTGGTTTTGTTCCACAACCAGTTTGAAGCTTTGCCCAACATTTTCTTTGCAAGTTCCCTTCGTTTGGCAGCTGGATATATACAAACTGAGTAAGGACAATATGAGTTTTTAAACCAATAACCATAACAGAATTTACATAACGTCCTTTTTGGGCTTTCATCAAATTTCAAAGATTAAAACAGGGGTTTGGCTGAGCATTATCTCCTAAAAGTCTGTTTGAGACAGTTCTGACTTCTGCTATTTGTATAAATGCTATTGGAGGAAATCGCCTTTAGATAGACAACTTCCTTTTGAAGCTCTTCTAATCAAAGAAAGAAATTCCACAGATGTTTACACAAACATATTAAAAAGCCACTTAAAATAGGCTCTAACTGTATTACTGACAAGAATATTAATAAATTTTGACCATTATAAAGCATCAAACTAAAAGAGCTACTGAACTAAAAAACTCACCCATTATATCCCCCCCTTTTGATGTTATTACCTTTCTGACCACTGGCATTCACCATGATTATGGAAGTCTTCATCAAAAAGAGGATGATGGGGACTGGCAACAAACTCCCTGCAATAATATTTCATTTTGTTACTAAATATGTGATTCCTTCAATAAAAACTTGTATGCAGTGTTTAAATGGCATCTGTCAAGCCAAAATATTAAAGACATCGTAGACTAGAAGGTGTTGTGTTTATTTCACATCTTAAATTTAACGGCTTTTCAATTTTTAGGACATTGATTAATGTGTAGTATCAGTCACAGGAAGAAACCTATCAAGCTCTTTAAACTCTATCTGCCAATCTAGTGTGTGGTTGTAAGTGTAAATGAAGATGTCTCCGTGTTACCAGCAAATAAGATTATAACCAAGTAGAAGAAAGGGAAATGTAGCATTATGATAGCTAAGATTGGTAATAACAGTAGGAACATATTTTACTAAAAATTAAGAAAACATAAGTTTTCTTACAACTAAGTTTTCTCATAACCCACTTATTGAATTTGTAACAGAAGTTACAGTACTACCAAGGTACAGCGGAACGCCAGCCGTGCCCGTAGTAGCGTATTCCCATTTCCTCTGCATTCTCTCTGTTCGTTCCTCTTCTGTCAGCACCTGTATTATCTTTTTCCTCTCTCTGTGGCAATATGAATAAAAGAAATATATAAGTATTTATAGCCATTTCTCTTGAGGTCAAGCATGGAACAACTATTTCTACTGAAATAAATTTCCTCCATTATTTTCTTGCAGGAACTCTATCTATATTTTGTAATATTCCAAGGAGATTAACTGACTAATAACCAAAGGTGCAATACAAGTAATGCTTGCTGAAATTTCCTTACAAAAAGTTGTAAGCTTACTGGAGATTGAGAAACGATCAGATTTAAATATGCCGTAAGATGTCACTTTTACCTTTTGACGGATGAACTCCCACAAGAAATGGATACGAATGTGAAGGTTATCATTCCCCAAGTCCTCTTGTTCTTCTTGTATTTGTTTTGCTGAAATCAAAGCCGAGGGACTAGAGTCATCTAACTCAATCATTTTTAGTGTTGGTATATATCCAAAAGTACAAGGGATCTCCTCTAGTTCGTAACATTCCAAAATAATTAAGTACTCAAGTCTTATGAAGTGAGTGTTGTCTGCTCGCCATTGCACTAGATCCATTGAGTCAAGTAGAAGATATTTTAGCTTGTTAAATTCTCCTTCAGTCGGCTCTCATTCTGGTCCTTCAAAGGCATTCTCTCGTAGTTTAAGCACTTCAAGATTGGGTACTGAACCAACAACTGTCACATCTTTCCAAGAAATTCTACAGCCCTCTAAAGTTAACTTTCTGAGATTGGGAGGCAAAGTGAAATTCAGTGGGATACTCATATGCGATCCAATTTCTGTTACGCATTTCAGGATCTCAAGTCGAGGAAGATTAACCAAATTACCAAGAGAAAAGGGCATTATTTCCGATTTTTCAATAAAAATTCCTAACTTGTTTAGATTTGGAAGTCTTTCGAAAACTTCCCAGGTACGGCTCAAACAGCTGATGTTCAAAAGTATTACAAGGCTTCCTAAAACTAATTTCTTCCCACATGGCAAATAAAATATTCCACACTGGAGATGCCTTAAACAGGGCATCGTCCATATTTCTTATGGGAGTTGTACTTCTTTACAATCAACAACTAGAATCTGTAGATTCCTAAGAAAATTAGATAATGCTTTAGGTATGAAAATTTTCATGGTACAGGAGAAAGCAAGGTACCTTAAGTGAATTAGTTTTAGTACACCTTCAGCAAAATCAGTTAATTCTTCCGTAGAAAAATCTAATACTCTAAGCAATGGAAAAGGTTTAATGTCACCTGATTCAAGAATCCAATTTGTATAAGCAGGACCTAGAAGAGAACGGACTGCTGACAAGGATCCCATTGCCTTAATGATGATTCGATTGCCATTGTTTGACAAGTCTTGGCAAAGAACCTCTGACTGACTACATAAGCGACGGGAATACTTTAAGCCTTGTGTAAAAATGTAAGCATTTTTTTTTTTTTGGTTACATTTAAAAGCTTCTCCTCCTGGGCTTTTTTTAAGCATAGGTCCCTTAAGAGATCATGGATGCTGCAGGTTTTGATCTTTCCATTAGACTTACTCTCACCTCTTATAACAAGATTTCTGGAAAGTAGATCCTCAAAATATTCCTCTGCCACTTTGTCAAAGCCTTTACCTCTAACACATTTTACAAAACCCTCTGCAATCCATAACTTGATGAGTTTGGATACAGGAATTTCATGATCTTCTCTAAAAGCCCCCATATAGAGAAAGCACGATTTCAGATAGTGAGGCAAGTAATCGTAACTCAAACATATTATCGCAGAGCAGTTTGCATCATTTGCAGCTACAACTAACTTTATATTTTTTGCAATGTATTCCCAGTGATCTTTTGTCCTGCCGGCTTTTAAAAGGTGGCCGCCAATCACGACAAGGGAAAATGGAAGTCCTTTGCAGTTATGTGCAATCATCTTTCCAGCTTCTTCCAGTTCAGGAGGGCAACATGTATCTCCATAACCTTATGACGGAGGAGATTCCAACTGTCAAAGTCATTTAGAATATGCATATGATGGGCAGAGCTGTGCGAGTTTTCACATAGGAGCACACTTGACAGCCGCGTTGTCATCATGATTCGGCTTCCAGTCCTGTCATCTGGAAATATCCTTCTCAAAAAGTCCCAAATGCTGGTACTCCAAACATCATCCATTACAATTAGAAACCTCCTACCCTTTAAACATTTATAGATGTACTCTTGTAATTCTTCCTAGCTTGCTAGATGCATTTCAGGAAGAATTTTTTTCAATGAATCCAGCAGGCTCAGCAAGACTTCTCTCTCACAATATTCTTGAGATATTGTTACCCAAGCATGAGTGTCAAAATATTGTTCAATTAGTGGATCGTCATAAACATTTCTAGCAATTGTCGCCTTACCAATGCCTCTCATGCCAATAATTTGGATGATTCTGAGATCCCTTCGATTTCCAGTTAGTTGATCCTTTATTTGGATCATCATCCCCAAACCCCACCATCGTATTCTTGTCGATGGAATCAAATCTAGATGGAGGAACCGGCAAAGAATTCCTCTGGTACATATTTGTTGTAGTCCAATATTCCTTAAGCCGAACTACCTTTCTGACAATGGAATCAATTTCAGTTGCTACCATCTGCAAGTTTTCAGAAAAGATCTTGTTTCTAGTTGGTTTTTCTAGGAAACCTTCCATAACAAAATTCTCTAATATATGTGTTTCAATGATGTCTTCTGCAGTGTACGCTGCATCACGGGTTTTCCTCTCCAAACATCATGCAGGTCTGCTCCTCCTCTTCCAAGAATCTTCCATAAAATCTAGGAAGAAACTCAACTTTTCTTGAAGAGATATAATTTGTTGCTCCTCAAGAGGAGTCTTATATTGTTCTAAATAAGGATTTGAGATCCGTTCAAGAATCTGATTGAGAGAAAGTACAGCAGCATAAGCCATCTTTGATCTAGCAAACTTGCATCAGAATCAAATTACAGTCCAACTTAAGCAATCATAGCATGGGCATTGTGTTAACATTTCCATGTAATTTCACCAATACAAGTTTCATGTTTCTTGGATCAAAAAAGACAAAAACGCAAGCATTTCTTTCATTGTATTTTACTAGCATTCATGTCACTATCGAATCATTTCGATTGCACCGTTCCGGCCCTCCAATTGAAGGAATCCATGTTACTAAAAGTCGAGAATTTCGATGTTACAGAAAGAATTAAATACGCACTTCGTCACTCAACTTACCTTTTTATTTCTAAATCACCATTGAGCTTCTACTCAGTACCCATCTATCACTGAATTTATAAAAGTATTTCATTATATAAATTTAAGGGAGGAGATAACGTGACTTAACGGCAAAGTGATATGGCTTAACAGCTTCACCACAGGGTAAATGAAATACTTCTATGATAATTGAACAATTCAAAGTGTCCCCGGTTGGTTATTAAACTTACCTTTAAGTTACTAACCAGTCATTAAACTTTAACGTGTTACTAGTTGGTCACTAAACTTGCCTTTAAGTTATTAAATCATCATTGAATTTTGACGTATTACCCGTTAGTGACTGGATTTATAAAATAATATAAATATATAACGTATCGTTCGTTTCAGAAACTGATATTAATAGCTTTTTCTTTTTTATAATATTACTATTATTATTTATTTTCATATTAACCATATCTCACCATGTGCTGAGTGCCATTTTGTAATAGATTATAATTCTCTATGATGGGTCATGCTCGCTAAGTAATAAATTTCTAATGTATTCTCTTTTTAGGACTTTTTGTGAATTATCGTATAAGCGATTGTCGGAATTTATTACTTATCTAAGCATAGAAAATGATACTCGATACGTTGTGAGATGTGATTAATATGAAAAATAGACAGATCGATTTTAAAAAGAAAAAAATATATAAATATCATTTTGGGTAACAAAGGACACGTTATACATTGATATCATTTTGTAAATTCAATTACTAGCGAGTAATACATCAAAGTTCAATGATAGTTAGTAACTTAAAGGCAAGTTTAGTAATCAACCAGTAACATGTTAAAGTTTAATGATTGATTAGTAACTTAAAGGTAAGTTTAATGACTAACCAGTAACACCTTGAATAATTCAATAACTATGAAAGTATTTTATTTGCCACGTGGCAGAGCTGTCAATCCACGTCACTTTACCATTAAGTCGCGTCATCTCTTCCGTTAAATGTAACTAATGGAATCAGCCTTAGTGATAAGTGAGAAACATTTTATAAGTTTAGTGATGGATATGTAACACATTTATAAGGCCAGTGAGTAACGGGTAACAAGTTAAAGACCACCAATAATGATTTAGAAACAAAAAAGTAAATTGAGTTATCAAATGTATATTTAACTCGTTACAGAAAGATGACTTTATCTCGTCCTTAACAGTTAACATAGAAAATTTAATAGAAATCAGTCGAAGAGAAATAAAAGTAAAAAATTAACCCTAACGGCCTAATATTCGGAGCATTGTTTGCAGTTGCAGTAACTGCACTGGAGAAGAAAAGCATTCAGAATCTTAATAGAATATCGACAAGAAATTGGAATGGCTGTTTCGCAAAAATATTAATCCATATTTAACATCCAGAATCAAAAGAACGGCATTAGAAAAGTAGAAACTTTCCATTTTCTTGAACAACGAAAAAGATCAAATGGAAAATCCCTGATCCATGCAAAAATTAACGAAAACAAATACCTAAGAATCATTCAATCACATCTTGTAAAATGTATAAAATGCATTTCTAAAGCTGTTACTTGTGACTTGAGACATGAGAGAGGCCTCCACAACACCCGGGTACCAAAATTTGTGACGGGATCCGTTGTCATCACTCATCACTAAGTGGACTTCTTTGTTCAGTCCATTTCTTCAAGTTTACACATGCCCTATGATGCTGGCCCAGGCTCGCTTTCAAAAAGCACTACCTCACACAGGCAGGCCCATTAATCAAGCCCTTCTCGCCAATCACCCCAGCCCAAATTTGTAGGAAAAAAGGGGTACTTTGCGTATATGGACCTTATCATTTAGTGTGAATGTGACCATATAATTTCTAATTTAGTGTTTTCAACCTTAACGTATGACTATTTATTGCAAAAATGAACTTACCATATAAAATTGTCAACTTTGTTATTAAAATGACGTTTTTACTCTTAATTAAAATATGAAGACAAAGTATAGCACATGTAGGATTCCAACAAGATGTGATATGTAGGAAACTTCTTATTGTTAATTGATGTATCATGTTGGTTTTCATATTGGTCGACACACGCCGCTAGCGGAAAGGTTTGATTCGTTTTTGTGGTGGTGGGAATGAATACTGTGATAGCAATTGAATTGGGTAGGTAAAAATATAAATTCTTGTCTTTATAATTTATTTGAAATTAAATGTAAAATACCTTTAAAAATTATATTTTTTAAAAAAATAAGGGTGAAAAGGCCATTTTGGTAATAGAAATTGACAAATTTAGACAATAAGATCTTTTTGCAATGAATAGTGATACGTTAAGGTCGAAATCACCAAATTAGAAACTATAAGGTCCATTTCCACATTGACACTAAACGATAAGGTCTATTTGCTCAAATTCTCCAAAAAAATGTTGGTACTTGAGTAACGGAGATACGCAATAGTACTTTTAACTAATCATCATTAACTCATTTCACATATGTGTTTTTTAAGGGTCACAATTTAACAACAAAGTTAGTTCTATGAATTCACATATTATTTCTTGATTTTGTCAATAGGGTAGAGTATGATACTCATAGAATACAAGAAATTTTGTTCAATTTGTTGATACCTCTTCAAAGTGCTTCTCTTTTTTTTTTTTTTAAATAGATCTAGCTTGCACCATCATCACCGCCACCACCAAATTAAGCAACAATGTGACTGGATTGAATGTTAAGTTTAATGAAATATAGAGAAGTAATGTGACCCATCAAAGTACTTTATTATTTAATATTATCTAAATTAGGGATAATCAAATATATCGCGTTTTTATGAAGTTGGATTTTGGTATTCAATATGGGCTGCTGCCTTGGAAAGGTCGCTTTATACATATATGAAGGTTTGCAAAAATCTCGTCATCAATACTGTTGGAGTTGGTTTTCAATTCTAATTTCTAACTAATCGATCTTGTTTGATAAAAACGTTACTTTGAGTAACTATAGTTAGCTGAATCTAGTTTCAAAATTGATACTTGACACCAGCCTTTCCTTTGCCATCGTGTTGTAGTTTTTAATATCATAGCTTTTTTTTTTTTTTTTTTTGAACTCTTTGATATTCATTTACAATTGAGAAAAAGTTCAATAGATAATTCATGCCAAGACGGGAATGGTCATCTACCTCCACTTGTCAAATTTTCTTGTGTATTCAAACTTATTTCACTAAATTAAGGGAGAAGAAAATAAGCAGCCAACTTGATGCTGCATAATGTAATCTTAATATATCAATTATCAAATTGATTGAGGTTCCATTTTCTACGCACATTGCTTAGTCTGCACTTCAGGTCTAATTGAATAAAGAATATTGAATGTGGAGTTCTTTTGCGGCTATTCTTGTGAAATCAGTGAATATTTTATCATCAAGATAATTGAATGTAAGGCATGACAAAAGTTCTACTTGCCTTCACGATTATCATTAAATTGGGAATGGGATGGGATGGGATGATGAGGAATTTGCATAAAAATGATTTAATATCATATATATGGCACCATATGATGTCATACAGTTGTCCCTGTGACGTATATCAGAACACATCACATTGTTGTGGCTTTCCCATATAGCGTGTCCTGAAGCATGTCACGTGGTTATATAAAATTATACGATGTCACACTATATGTTGTTAAGTCCAGACTAGAAATTCATCCGTAGGTTATCATCACTTCTATGTATCTTGCCATTGGATAAATAATTAAATATTCAAATATGCGAACGTTGGATTCATCGTGTTACCCTCTACGAGGAAAAACTTGTTACAAAGTAGGGCCCAATAACTTGGTTCCCAAAAAAAAAAAAAAGTAGGGCCCAGTAAGAAGAGATAGTATATGGGTTATACGTTCTTGGATATTTTAAGCCAGTTCATTCCCAATTTGATAGTGCCAATTCCAGTCTAAACTCCTGTGAATCTTTGCATCATCTTCTTGTCGTTTTGCTCTGAAACCTTTGGCCAAATTGCATCAAAACGACAAAGCAGCCAACATATTGCAAAGCGGTTCCACTCCAGTTTCAGTGCATTTTCCATCTACGTTTTGATTTTAATATATTAAGCTTTTTTTTTTTTCCAAAAATTACAGCAGAGAATTATCCGTATAATAATAAATGAATTTACAAGTTTTATCAATGCAATGACTATACAAGTGGTACATGCACACGTCTTGTGAACTTCATTTTTTTTTTTTAAATTCAAAGGGGACATAGGGTAGGGTAGGGTAGGGTAGGGGTGGGGAGGCGAGGGGAGGGGCGTGGGCGTGTGTGGTTCGGACTCTGGACCTCTCGCGTGAAATGTAAATATTTATCCATTATACTACAATTCAAACCATGTCTTGTGAACTTCATTAATCCAGTAGTTTAATTATTGATTTTGTTATCAAAAGCCACATCCAATTCAACAGCAACTAATGTATGCACTCACGTCGTTATTCGAATTGTACTCTGATAGTTAGGATATTTACGTTCCGAGCAGAAGGTCCCAAGTTCAAATCACACCAGCTCGATAAATCCCCCCCCCCAACAATATCCCCATATATCAAAAAATATATATGCTCACGTCCACCCAAGATATTCATTCCTAATTTCCTATTATAGGCTCATATCTTTTTCCCCCTATTCAATGTTATATGATTTCTCACACACAAAAAAAAAAAAAAAAACAAACAAACAAAACAAAAGAGA
>CAVNYN010203798.1:27342-46297 GCA_963692815.1 Nyctanthes arbor-tristis | reverse complement strand
ATTCGAGAAAGTGAATTTGACTCCCTAAATTTGACGAACAAAAACACACTTTCTAAATTAAAATGCTTATTTAGAGAGTTTGCTGGAAATATTTTTTTTAATATACTTTTATCCTCACCTTATTAAAATACGTTTATTATGCATGATGCACACTATAGTTGATCGATAGCTATATTTTGGTATAAAAATTGTTTTATTCCCATTATAATTTGAAATTAGCCCTAGAAATTTAATAGATATTTAAAATTTATACTTGTAATTGTCAATTTAGTTATACGCAAAATTATAATAATAATAATAAAAATCAAACACCCCTGTAGTTTGAGCTGTCACACCTTGATTTTTATACTGCAGAATAACAATATTGCTCTCTCAATATATCAAGCAGCGTGCTCGTTGCCTAAACTCAAGACAATGTTTATTTAGTTTTATTTTAAGATAGAAATTGATAAAATTATTTTCATTTATATATTCCATAAAATCCACTGGAAATTAGGGATGGCAACAGGGCAGATTCAAGGCGGATCGGCCCCGCCCGACCCACCCCGATAACACTAAACCCCAGCCCGCCACCCCGACTATTTCGGGTCGGGTTGGGTCGGGTCGGGGTGGTTTGGGGCAGCAAACTCCCGTTTATTATTTTTTTATTTTTTCTGTTTTTTGGGCATAAATCACTGCAAATCTGCAGTAAATCTTCCCCAAAACATTGAATCATCATAATCGAACAAATGGAAACAACAATCAGAGAGTAGACGAACAGAAAAGAGGAAACTTCTTTCAAATCAAACAAAGAAAAAAATTTAAAACTGCAAAAACGTAAATTCTAGACAAAGAATACACGGAAGTAAACAAAATCATTCTTACATGGCATATCAAATGACATAAAAAAGAAATCCAAAAACATAAGAATGTATTGAAACCCTTTGTCACGAGAAAGTTTGGATTTGGGACGGAAAGTTTATCCTCCTGCAAATTGCAATCCATGTCAGCGATGCCACTTTTCTTTTCCATTTATACCTTCCCCCAACCCCACTTGTTTTATCTAGCTGAGTTGTTTTGCTTTAATTTCTTCAAAAGTTTGAAGATTTTTTGAGTTTTCATTTGGGAGATTTGGATTTGGGAGTAACTTTAAGGGTTTCTCGTTTACTGCCATACTTCCGTTCTTCTGGGCCACTGTGGTTCTGCCCACCCGTGACCCATGCCGGGGCAGCGAATCACACCCTGATCCTCCCTGCCAACCTGCGGGGCAGCATTTTTTTGCCCCGTTAGGTTTGAGACACCGCGAATTAGCAATTGGGTCGAAGTAAATTGCCATCCCTACTGGAAATATGTTGTATGCCCTCGAACTGTGAAAACTTTTTAAGAAAATAGGACTGCATTGGAGGTCTTGAACCTTCCTAAGAGGTATAATTGGGCCAAAAGTTTTATTTCTGGCAGTGTTAGCCTAACCATTGTCCATTTAGATCTACATTTTTTATTTAAAAAACAATTAAAATAACTAGAATTAAAATTCTTATTTACAATTAGAAGGACCAAAAGAAGGTCACAAGTTGAATCAGATTTAGACAGCAGTGAATACATATATTTTCACCAACATAAATATTCCGATAAAATTTTCCCAGAACAAAAGTCAGAGGCATCCCTAAAAAATTTGCGACTTCATTAACTAATATAAAATCTTCAAACTTGATTAATTTACAAGATAATAATCCTTGCATAGAGTGAAATTTGTATTCTGTAGATTGCCTATTTACAATTGAGAGACCTAAGGGAAAATTTACTTTGGACAAATCGAACTCTATATTGAGATTTTGGCTTGTATGTAGCCTTTATAATCCCCCGACTAAAATTTTACTGTAAGTAGACGTAGCTCTGACATAAAAAAGGTCATCGTAAGAAGGTATCGCGGCTTAACCGTGAACAAGCTGTGGCGTTGAGATTTTAAGCTCTAATGACTCTCCCAACAGAAGATCTGACCCTGAAAACGTGCTCTTCACCAGTGCATTTATCCACCTTAACAATCCAATTCCCTCTCCTTTTCAAACCAGAACCATTAGAGTTTCTTTTAGCTGCTATTCTTGTTAACAGCAAGCCTTCTCCAATTGGCAGCAGTTCACTACCCAAAGGGCTATTTCTCCATGACTCTTTACAAAATGCATTGTACCCCACAACGGTGGTATTGTTCAGTCTTGAGCTTTCTTGAACTGTTTTGATAATCGTCTCATAATTCTCTAGATTGCAATCGATGGCAACGAAGTCTGCATCCTTGTAATCGTTTATCAGCAGATTCTTTACATCGCCTGTTATGAATTCTACATGATCTGCGTTTGCACCGAGAGTGGTGAGAGATAGATGGTGGTCCTGGATGCTGCTAAGAGTGCAGATAACGTGCCCACCGGTCTGTTGGGCTGCTGCAACCAGGGCCAGCACGGTCGAGTCTGCCACACCGGCACATGCAACCACCATGATTTGCGCGTTGTTGCCTGCAGCAAGCGCTGAAATGAACTCAACCCCGTTAGGCTCTTTAGCCTTTTCTCCCTGCAAAAATTAACAAACCAAGTGAGTGAGTCTAGCAGTTTAAGCTTTTAGACGAGGTGGTTTCACAGTAGAGTCTTGTTGAAACTTACCATTCTCATTGTTCTAAGATAAGCCTTGGTGGCATTTTCAGCAGACCAGAAAGTCATTTTTCTGTTAAATCTTGAGAGAGAATGGAATTGTTATCGTTTGTGTTGTGAATGTGCTGTGCCTTGTAAAGGGTTCTTTATAAATAGAAGATCGAGGGAAGGAACGGAACGTGGGAATTGCACGTGGGGGCTGTGTCAATGTCTATCCATCTAGCTAATCTTAAAATTTATTAAATGCAACTTTGAATTGAATAGTATTGCACATAACAACCAGCAAGGATATCCCCTTGATAATATATGCAAGTCCTGGTGTATTTACAGGAAACCACATGTTGCAAGTTGCCTATTTTCAGCTTAGTAATAGTACATGACATCTTTGTTTATCGAAGAGAGTTTTTTTAGGTAAAAGTCAAAAATTAGACAGTTACGTCAAATATACCAGATATTAGTGTAGAATCATTACTTTTACTGCTAGGTAGAGAGTTGAAAGGCATAGCTTATCACAGCACTTGAAAAAAGTGTGCGCTAGAGTAGGAAATGAGTCACTCTAAGACTCGATTAGCTACATATAGAATGGTAAGAGCCTGTTTTAAGGTAACTTTGATACCCAAAAGCTACTTTTGGATTAGTTTGGATAATAATAATCTTTTCTAATTGCAAGAAGCTGAAGCTATTCCAAATAGATCCTCAGTATTTTTAACACAGAACACTCTAATTCAACTCCATCAGTGAATTAGAAACACAAAGATCACAATCTTCCGATCTAAAAGAAATTCAGAGAGACGAGGAGTCCATCAAGATCTCGTAAAAAGTGAAAAATAAATAAAAAAATGGCATGTGTGGTATGCCTTACTGGACAGAGTTGAATGCAAGTTAACCTTGCATTAAACCGTCTATCCATTGAGGAGTAAGTACTCAGTCTGTTCCAAATTCATAAGTTGCTGGTAATCCATGAATGAAGTTTCTCAGCAGTTATTAAAGTACAAGTTGAAGTAACATAAGGATGTACTGAATGTACCTCCAAACACCAAGTAAGCTTCTAGGAGATTTCATTAATAATGATAATTAATGATTGTTAAGTTTAAATCTTTATTTTAATCTTAAAAATCTGCCTATGAGCTGTGGTGTTGTATTTCAGAGAGAGTTGAAAATGTACAATTAGACAAAAACAGAAATATTTAATGATTGATTAGCTCTAATAAGAATTATTAAGTACAACCAAGCAAAATCCCATCTTAGATCTGAATGTAATGTAATCAACTTGTTTGAGATTATTGCCAATAATGCCCAAACCTTCGGCCACCTGGTGGAGCTCACAACTATACATTAAGAATGGCCAAAATCGGATTTAATTTGTGTTCAAAGGAAGGAATTTTCATAAGAATATGAATTCCAAAACTATGTGCTAATACAAGGTTGTGTTGGAGACTTGTCAAAGTACAATCCAGCCTTGTTGCTTCTTGCTTAATACTCTCGGTCGAACATATGTTGCACTTGGGATAGAGTTTACTGAACAGCCGAATTTTCTAATCATCTGAACTGCCTGAATATAGATAGTTGCAATTAAAATAGTCCTGCATGGATATTTTTAAATAAGATGCTGAAGAATTATTTAACTTGTACTGCAGAATTTAATCATTTATACAGTGAGGTAGGCAGAGTCTGAAGAAACAGAAGAGCTTTTGTTTTCCACTTCTCCCGGACAGGTCTACAGAGAGAGGTAGATCAGATCACAATGTTTCCATCTGTAAACACATTATACATCAGTAACAGAGCAACAGGATCCTTAAATTTTATGTTTCTTGGTCTTTTTGAGGATTTTTCCTAAGGCCCACATGTCTGATTATGCTCATTGTCATTCATTACTTGTATTTTCTCATCCGCCAGCCCTTCCTCTATATGCTTGCACCCGCACTGACCTGGATTAAGCCAATCTGACATAAAAAAAACAAATGCTTCTCGATTCTCATATGGTTGTGATTGCTCGTGTACGGTGCTTGAATTTTACAAAGACCCTTTGGTGCACAGATTTTGAAAATGAAGAGGAAGGAAACGGATTTATTTATTCATGTAACTAAAAGATGAGGAATCTGGAAATTTGAGTTCATATATCATTGTAGTCTTGCAAGGGAGCAAGATTTCATGGATAAAAATTGGCCATGCCTTAAACTTTACTGATATAAAACACTATCACCTTATCATATACTTTGGCTGGTCCCTAGAAGAATGGGCATGTACTGCAGGCTATAAAATTTTCCTGGTTTTATTCAGCCAATTTTGAGTTCAGTTCATGTAGACAAAATTTTATCCATTCTGCAACTTTTCACATGGCTCAGTAGCCTGTAAGCATCTTGAATGAGCAAAAATGGAGTTGTATAGCGGCGCCATAAGATTGACTGACTGAGTACCAAATGTCTCGCAGAGGTTATCTGAAATTAACTTGTTGGAAATAATGTAGCATTAAGTTAGACAAGGCATGTTAATGCCAATATGCACTATCAATATATTTGAATTTTGAAGGAGTATACGAGGACCAAGCATAAGAATTCTAGGGTGGCGATGGCAAAGGCCAGAGGCCCTTCATTACAGGCCTTGCATTGCCGAGGACTCTAACTTGTTAAAGGGATAAATCTCGTATTGAACATATATGAAACCAATAACCAACACATAAACTTACATTACTCCTCTTAGTAAAGTTGACTTTTTGAAATGAATGTTCAACTACGCTGTTTCTAACACTATATGGACCATAGGACTGGCCGGGCCAACTGTATCCTTAGTAAAACTCAGCCCATTTCTGGACACCACTTGTTACTGGTTGTTAGGTCATCCTCAAGGGCCCTTTGACTGTCTTTCTTAGCAGTTTACATGAGTGGCCTATTATTATTATGATTTTAAAAGGAAAGAAATTTCCATTCATAATATCTGTTTGGAGTACATCATAAATTAAAGTAGGGGGAGACTCAACAATGGAGTCTGATAAGGAACCAGCTGCTCTAGCACGCAAGTAGTATGGTTCGTAGATCCCCAACAACAAGAAAATGTAACACCACATAACTCTGAGACTAAAGATTGGCAGTCTTTAATAATCATACCAAAATGTGAATTGTTTACACATGTAAAACTGGAGAATATTGTATACTACTAGTAAAGCATCCGTCTCAACAATATATTGCACAAATGTTTCTCCTTTATTCAGATAAGGGCCTAACGTACGCCCATGGCTTTAGCTAGCTTGGGATGGAAAGCCCCGCTCAAAACCAAAGAAGCTGAATGATCTCTAAAGATCAACCCCAACCCAATTCACCGATGGCCTAAAATATAGCAGCGTCCATGTTAATTTTCAAAGCTTCGATTCCTGGTTTCCTTCATTTTTAAGCTCGGTTGTCTCAACTCCACTGATATAGAAGGGGGTTTGGCAAGCATTTCTCCACTGTTGAACAAATCACATCCGCTTCGTTACTTCTCATTTGATAAAACAAATCACGTCTACGCATCATATGAGACCTAGATAGAAATGACCTACGGCTGGTGTAAATGTTTTTTTTTTTTTTTTAAAAGGACCTCTTGCATGTACTAAGTACCCGACCATCAATAATCCTTAAAAGACTCGATGGGGTAGCAAGACGGTGTCTGTGGACAATACATTATTTAATGGTTTTTTTCCCCTAAATGTTACGGAGTCTAGATTTCATTGTTATGCTTGTTTGATATACAAAATTTAACATAAGTAGATTTTTCCCCTTGCATCTAAATACAAATTTACGTGATCTTTTCTTCTTTCAAAAGTTCTTTTAATACTTTGTCATTTTTTAAATCTCTACTAACAAGCGTAAACATTTAGCATGTAAGTCTTCAATTTTGAGGGCAACAACTAGTTGTTTTTCTTGTTTAACCACAAAAGGCATTTCATATATTTTATCTTAGAGGCAAATATTTGCATTCCTATACGTATTGCAGTATTGGTGAAACCAGATGACTATTTTATTTAAACGGTGATTAAAAATATACGCATGGACGACTTATACCAGAAATGCAAAAGGTAGGAGATATTAATGGCTAAAAGATAAAAGTCATGGACCAATTTCCACTATTTTGATAGATAGTACTCCCTTTTCCGTTTTTTCCCCGTACGGGAAAATGGAAAATGGTACCTATTATTATAATCATCATTATTAGTAGGATTTTAGCAACGAGAAATCTACCATTTTTACGTCTTTTAGGGTTTTAGAATAACGAACAGTTCCACACCACAACAATGGCTAAAATTTTATTTATTTTTGTTTGACTCTGCTCTTTATTTCACCGGACATATCATTAATTGCACAATTATCATTATCATTTTTTCCCCATTCTCAATCAGGAATTGAACTAAAACCCGGAAAACCCTACATTCATCGGTACGATAGCGAGAGAGGGACGCTTCACGTGTCTCAGGTATGTTTCGCGAAATACTGGACCCAAATTTTTATGATTAAGTTCAGTCCCTGTTTTCAAAGATAAATTAGTTTGTTAATGTTTATTCTCATTTCTAGTTTTGTAGCATCTAAATTTTCAAAGATTAATTAGTTGCTGTTTTCTAAAAAATCAATGTTTTTAATATGTACATATGTATAGATGCTAGATACATCCCAAAATTTCACTACGGGTGAAATGTTTAAGCTGTAAATTATGGGTTATATATGCTTTTATCTTGTTAACACACAATTTAGACGACGCTAGGTGCAGATTCTTCAACCAAGAAGGGCATAGTGCAGTGTAAAGTGGGTGATAAGAGGCCCATTTACTTGTGCTCATTGTTGCCAGAGATACTTGAGACTTGCGCCCTAACTCTCGAGTTCAGGGAGGAGGATGAAGTCAGCTTTTCTTTTGTAGGTCCTCATACTGTGCATCTCTCTGGTTTCTTCCACAGCAAAGATGAGGACCAAGATAATCTGGGAGATGATTACTGTTGGTATCCTTATGTTAACGTTGGTTAACTGCTTGGTGCTATGTTCTCTCTGTGGATTTTGTTGTTTGCAGAGGTTAACTTCTTCGAAGTGAGGTTTCAGTTTCTTTCATTTTTCTTTTCTTTAATCAATATTTTAAGCAATCCATTTGAGGGGGATATTATGGGGACGGAGTCTGAAGATGAGGATGGTTCTATCGGGTATGATTCTGAGGATGAGGATGATGACTATAGGGACGACGATCTTACCATGAATCCCTCTTTGCCTGTCCCATAGAGAGGAGGTACTTTTGTTAATAATTTCCATTTATAGTCCAATTTTTAGCCGTTGCTTGTAAATGTTTACACTACTTACCCAGGCATCATCTAGAGCATGCCCTAGCTCATAATAATCTTATTCTTGTTTTTTCACTTTTCATATTTGGACATTCCTCATTATCTATTAAATATTATGTCGATTGACTCACAAGCTAAATTTTAGCTTGATGTAATTGAAATAAAGCTAACATCTCTGCAGAATTTGATCTTTTTCACTTGACATTTTTGTACATTTTGAAGCTGAAGTGTTTGAGCACGTTCCTTTAAATTTTTCTGAACATAGATGTTTGATTAATCCAATGGTAAACTGTTCTCAATTGAATTTTGATGCATACTAATAGTTAGCTGCATATCCCCTTTGAACTTCATGAGCTATCTCTGAGCACACTGGTAGCTATTTATGGGTGTTAGTGATGTCATGCAATGCTCTAGTCTAGACATGATTACATTAAATATCTGACCATTTTATTTTGCTTGTACGTGATGTATGTCCTAAAGTGAAAATTGAAGAAATTGTGGGTGATGGAAATCCTAGCAATGAGTATGGTGTGTCCAAACGATCAAAAAAGAAGAAAAGACAGTCATGCACTAATGATGACCAAAAGAACTCTGACCTCCAAATTGTTTTCAAGTCTGGAACTGGTGCTCCAGTCTGGGAAGAAGACGAAGATGGTTTTCCTATATCGGCAAGTAAAAGTAAAGTGGAAACCAAAATCAGAGCAAAGAGACAACCCAGAAGGAGTGGAAGTACAGGAAAAAAAGGCAAATGATGACTTAAGTCCTGGAAAAAATTTGAAAAGGAAAATTGATGCTGCTGGTCAGGATAAGGAACGTACAAGGTGGGAAAATTTCCAGGTTATACATCTCTGATGTTGATTGTTGATTCTGGAACGTAATGATGGTTTTTTCCCTTGATTTGCATGCATATCGTTCATAAAATGAATATTGTATCCGTCGATGCTGTTCTAACTTTTTGAAAGGCTGTTGTATCATGTATGTTAAAGCTACAACATTGTGGCTCTTCCCTTTCAAGCCTCAACGTGTTTAATTAAAATCTAAGCAAAAGGAAATGAACAAGAAGGAAAAGGTAATAAAAGAAGGAACAGACTATAGGAAATAAAAAAGAAGAGACTATGGTAATTGCAATGGCATATATAAATGTTATGAAGCATTTCCGCACATCTAGGATGAAAAAGAATCCGTAGCCCACTAGAGAGATCAAAGAAGTTTAGTCTTTCTACTGATAAATGGAAAGCCATATTTGATAAAACATTTAAAAGATGCAATGGCTCTTTCTATATCATTGATTTCATTATCTCTTTCCATTGTCAGACTTTGGAGTTAATGCATGCATGGTTAACTTTGGCACTATTTTTGATTTTATCACTGATAAACATCATTACAGAAAAGAAAACAAGAAGAAAAAGAAGCAGAATAAAAACCAAGAGAGTGCTGCAAAACCGAACACTCAGCAAAATATAGAGGATAAAAATGGAGCCCAGGTGGAGAAGGAAGAGAAAACTAAAGCTAAACAGTTGCAAGTGAAGTCATTTCCGAATGGTCTGGTTGTAGAGGACTTGGCAATTAGTAAAACAAATGGGAAAAGTGCTTTCTTCAGGGAAAAAGGTAAAAGTGTCTCATGTCTTTTTCTTATTGTACTCCAGCAACCGTCTTGGCCATAAATATGATGATATATCGGATAAGATGAAATGAGAAAGAGAACATATAGAAAGAAAAAGCATAAGATTAGTGAAGAAATGACTTCTCTTCAAACTTCGCTGATGTCTTCATATGATACCCAGGTTAGTGTCCACTACATTGGCAAGCTGAAGAAGAATGGCAAGATATTTGATTCCAATATTGGCAAAGCACCTTTTCAATTTCGTTTAGGTAAATATTGTCAAGCTAAAATCTGATCCTACTTGAAATCTCCTTAAGTTCCTCCCAATTGATATATTTATTTCCTGGTCATAGGTGCTGGAGAAGTTATCAAGGGATGGGACGTGGGAATTAATGGTAATCTTTCGTATATCCATTTCATTTTTCTGGTGTATGAAATTATTTCTTCTGGTTTGCAAATGATTGTTGACATTTTGATATAAATCTGTTTAGATAATATAGGAATGCACGTAGGAGGCAAAAGAAGACTCACCATTCCACCAGCCATGGGGTATGCAATTATTTTCTCTGTGTTTCATATTTATAGATCATTTCTGAAGATTACTTAAGTGGGACAATTGGACAGCATTAGCCCCTGAATTCTGAAATATTGGACAACTGGACCTTTATCTATTTTAAAAAATTTATCAAATCAATACCAATCACAAATTCTCCACAAAAAAACAAATTTCACACTTTCCAATAACCTTTCTTTACATTTTAGTGTCATAAACCATACTGTGTTTTCTAGGCTTCGTGTTCAGCAGGTCATATTGTAATTCTGATACCTAAATGTGTTCATTGCTGCTGCTGATGCATGGATGCATTGCAACATGATGAGATAAGCTTAGAGTTTAATGAGCAAGTTGAAGTGAAAGACAGTTAAAATGACTGTTAGAATACTTTTCCTGCTCTTTGCAAGCATCTTTAAGCTCTTCACTAGCTCTGTGGTTTTCAAAATGCAGTTATGGATCTAAAGGGGCTGGTGGAGCCATACCACCAAACTCATGGCTTACTTTCGATGTTGAGTTGGTAGGTGTGAAATGAGCACTGTAGGATTTCAAGATGGAGGCCCTTCTTCAGATTTCACAATCTGTACGTTGAACCTTATGGGCTTTGTTTCATAGGAGAAAGTTTTGCTTATTATACATCGGTCCCCTGAGTGCACATCCTAGCTGCAATGGGCTGCAAAAGAGCAGCTTCAAATTTTTTGGGTTTGACTGTGGGAACTTTAGCTGGCTGTATGAAATTGTTTTCGAATGTACTTGCATAAGAACTTCAGTTCACGCCTGCTTATGACAACTTCAAACGTCTACTAAACTATTACCAATTTTTCTATTGAGACGTGACGTAATTGTTTTCTATTGGTTCTCGGGCTCCTCACAGGAACATAATCTGGCTTCATAGAAATCACCAAATTATTATAGCGTTAAAGAGGATACTTACTCGACCTTAAAGACGATCCCATTGGCATTCATTGTATGGTTGAGTACTTTCTTTGGTTGTTCCGTTGACAAATTTCTTGTGCATGTAATCTTGACCATTCAATACATGCAGGTTTTTAATTATTGATGATTAGAGTAAAAATTTTGAACTTTGACAAGCTCTCTATTTGTAGCTGCCTTTTTACAAGAAATATTTATAATGTATTCTCTCATTAAATACAATTTTGTTTAATCAAAAAAACAATTCTTGAATTTTATAACTATTCAAGTATAGAGACTTCATATGACTTTACAAATTTGAAGATTCTTAAAAACTTAAAAGCTTGTTTGATACTCATTATTTTTCCTATTATAATTTCAACTACCACTGATTTGACCACTGATTTGACAACTATTCAACTATCACCACACATTTCAAACTTCAATTAAATCTCTACTACTCATTTCAACTCATTATAATTTCCCATTATAATTTGACTCCAGTAATGAGGATCAAACAAGCACTTAGAATAGAGTGTGCGCGCGCGTTAGAGCTTAATTTTATATACTTGGCTCTTCAAAATAAAGGGTTTAGAAACTTTATTGGATTGTGGAGATGCCATGGTGGTGTGGTTGAAATTAATTAAAAGAAAATTGGATCTGCGAAAAGTGGAATCCTACATGGAATAAATAGGAAGCAACTATGTAATTCAAAATAATAAGAATACTGCTGTAGTAAATTATCATGGTTATATTAAATGGCATAGTGTTTATGTGCCATCTATGCGTCGTGTTTCTATAAAAAAAATTATTAACATTAATAATTTCTTCTGATGCCATTAATTAATATTTATAATTTGAGATTTTATTTTTGGTTGCTAAAATAGAGTTTTACATATTAAAGCAATATTTTTGCCTATTTATTACTACTACTATTATTATTACTGAATTTTTCACCCCGTGCATTGCACGGTATAACAACATAAATTTAAAAAAAAATAGAGAAAAAAAGAAAGATGACGTCCCAATTATTTTCCCAGTATAATATTAAACTTGGAATTTCTTTTTATTGAAGAAAGAAAGTTTTATTCTTATTGTATTTCTAACTATTTATAATTTAAAAAATAATTATTAAAATAACTATACTTTGTAAAAGAAAAAAAGAAAAGAAGATAATGTAGAATTAGCAATCAGCTTTCTATTAAATTTCCATAAAATATAATATAAATATGATTAATTAATTTCCACAAAAACAACAATTTTCCATTAAACTTCCACAAAATAAAGTATCAATATGATTAATTAATTTCCATGAAAACAGCAGTGACAATATATAATTTATGTAACTATACTTTAAAAAAAACAATCAGATCATAATCCGTCAAATTTGACTTTTATAAACTTAAAACGTGTAAAGTAGGTTAATTCGAGGTTTTTTTTTTTAAAGAATTAATCGTGAATTGTTGAAGTATGCTGAAAAAAATTACAAATGTTTATTATAATATTCACAACAAGAGTAGTATGTCTGTGTGTGTGAGAGGGAGGGAGAGGGGGGAGAGAGAGAGTAATTCATTTTTTTGTTCATAGTAATAAAATAATCGAGTGTGAGCAGGGAGATGGTAAAAAATAAAATAAAGTTAAATATCTAAAAAAAATTCCCCACGACACAAGTGGTATAATGGTAATTCGAATTAAAAGGGTAATTCAAGCTCAAACACAACACGACACCCAATTAAAATCTTCAATTGGAAACCTAAAATTAAAAATCAAGAAAATGACTAATTAAGAAAATATTTAAAAAATTAGTTCAAATATTCTAAAAAATTAATTCAAATAAAAAATTAAAGATACACGAAGCGTTAAGAAAAAAAGTCTTACATCCAAAACCGAAAAGTAGAAATCATGAAAAGGAATTAATGAAATAAAAAGAAAATTAATTCAAATCAACAATCAAAGATAAACAAAGAGAAATATTAGAATATTCGAGTTTCAAATTGAAGTCATAATCGGATGAAAATTCGAGAATAAGGCACAAAGAGGGGAAATTAAGGAAATGTGAATCGAACACAAACATAACTACAGAGATTAGAAACATACTAGATCAATATAAATTTTGAAAAGAAAAAGATAAGGAAGATGCAGTAAAAAAGATAATTCAGAAAAAAATATAATTTAATAAATGACATCATTAATGACATCATTAGAATTCTTATGAAACTAGACTATTGGCGAGAAAAAAATACTAGACAAGCTTCTCTTATTGTTAATATATAGATTATTACTACTAATAAATATAGAACTATTTAGGTTATGTAAATACTTTAAGGCAGCTTGATATAAAGTTTTATTAATACTTAGACAAATTTTAAGCTAGAGAAATAGTAAAACCGTGGCATAAATAGTTTATACTATATAAAAATATAGTAAAGAAAACAAATCATAATATTTGGCTATGAGAATACAAATAACCATACATACAATACTTTAAAAAAAAAAAAAGAAAATAGGGCGTAATCTTTCTACATAAACCGCCGTACAAAAAATATTTTAAGGGGGGGGGGGAGGAAAAGGCATTGCAGGATTTTTTTGTTGAAGGAAGGTATTGTAGGATTTTTAAAACGTGGTGAAGGGATCTTTCATAAATTAATAAAAAAAAGGGCAAAACGAAAAAAGTGGTGGTGAGGTGTGTGTATAACTTTTTAGGTCATTTGTGAAAGTTGTCCATTTTAAATGAGGTTTGGAGAATTCGGCCCCTCAACCTACCATTTTTCTTCATTAGGTCGGACTCTCTGAGCCCAAAATAGCAAACAACTTTAGGGTTTAAGGAGACGGGGACTGGGGATTTCTCACAAATACGCATTGTTTTGGATTGATTTCTACAAGGTAATTCGTCTTCTTCTCTTCTTCATCACTGAGCAATTTGTAGGTTGATTCCAGTTTTATTTATGTACTTGACGATTCCAGGGAAGGAGCTAATCAAATTCTAAGATTTCGTTTAGCTTCATCGCCATTCTCTTGTTTTAGCTCCTAGAATTTAATTTCCGTTTTTCTTTCTTTACGGCAACCTTCCTTATGCACCAGGATTTTCTTGTATAACCGCTGTCTTGAATTTTTCTTGTGGTTGTTTATGCTTTTATGCTCGGCTTTAGGACCAAAGTTCAGTCCTTTTGTGTCTCGTTGACTGATTATTTCTTCTGGCAGTTTATTTTTTTGGGGTGACTAGAACTGATTTTTTTCTTATTACTGTATTGAGGGCTTCAATCGTAAATGAGTTTGAGCTTTAGAAACTATTAATATTTTCGTGTGTCCTAGTTGAATGATGTGTGGCATTTTATGATTATCTTCTTGGGCGTCTAACGGTAGTTTTGCTTTGAAACCACTGGGTTATATGTTTGCAAATCACACATTTGGTTTCAAAAATGTCTTGTGCCAATCATTTTTCTTTGATTCAATTTGTTCGTTGGTTTCAATTAGAAAGCGATATAACCCTGAATGTTTCAGGGTAAATAGAGTAGAAGTCTTTTGGTACACGAGATTTAGTGATATTTCATGAAATATATTTTGAGGAAATATGTCGGCATTTTTGTCTATAAACTTTTGTATAATAACACTAGAGTTGAAATGCATGATACCAGTATCAGTTTGTAAGAAAGAAATTTGGATTATGTTTTTCTGGCTCAAATTAAATGGCATATGTGGATCCTGAATTCTTTGCAAGAGTGCATTCTTCAAACTAGCATACAACCTAATGCTAATTCAAATGCAAGACTTTTAAGCAGTCTTTGTTCGTTACACATCCTCTGGGCTCCAGTTTGAGTGTATTCTTATTATTTTTCCTTTTTGATTTAGTGCTGTAGCTCATAGTGGTATATTTACTTGCAATGGATTGAGTGGGAGCTCTTTTGATGTTTTTAGTTTATAACAGTTGAATTTGATTGATGAGTGTGGGGTGGGGGTGGATTGGCTTCACCTTTTCTCTGGGATCATTTTGCTCTTATAAAGGTTATTGTTTCTCGATGTTGTATCAGTAAATATTGTTGTTTGTTTGATATCCATTTTTCACAGCATGCTTTTGTAATATTTCTATAAGCGAGCTGATAGTTAAACTTTTGCAGGCTACTTTATCTCTATTATAAGAGGGTCTGCTATGTCAAATGATGAGACAGTGGATGACATAGAGATGGAAAATCCGGATCCTGTGGTTTCTGAGTCTGAATCAGAATCAGAAGAAGACGGAGATGTAAAACTAACTGAGCCATCAAAGAATGCTGTATACAATAAAGATGGCTTGCTTGATAAACTTGGAGATATCAGCTGGCCTAATGAGGTTAAATGGATACACAAGCTCTCAATTGATATCAATCAGGAGCAAGAGGTGGATGTTAATGATGACTTGACACGGGAGCTTGCTTTCTACACCCAGGCACTTGAGGGTACAAGGCAGGCATTTCTGCAATTTCAGTCATTGGGGCTTCCTTTTCTGAGACCTTCTGATTATTATGCTGAAATGGTTAAATCTGATGCGCACATGGAGAAAGTTAAGAGCCGGCTCTTAGCTGAAAAGAGAAGGGTTGAGGAGGCCGAGGAGAGAAGGAAGGCAAGGGAGAATAAGAAGTTAGCAAAAGAGATACAGGCACAGAAGCTGAAGGAGAGGGCCAAGCAGAAGAAAGAAGATATTGAATCTGTGAAGAAGTGGAGAAAGCAGAGGCAGCAGAATGGGTTTGCTGGGAACAACAAAGATGCTGACCTTGATCTTACTTTTGAAGAAGGAAAAGCTTTTGAGAGGTCGAATAAGAAGAGACCGGGGGTGGCTCCTGGAGATCGTTCGGGTGGGAAGGCAAAACAGGTTGCAGGAAAAGGAAAGAAAGGATTCCGTACAAATCGGAAGGAAAGGGATTCCAAGTTTGGATTTGGAGGGAAGAAAGGGTTGAAGAAGCAGAACACAGCTGAAACCACAAATGATTTTAGAGACTTCAGTAAAGGCAAATTTTCTGGTAAAAAGAAACAGAAAAGGTGAGACAATCTGATACGGCGAGGGACTGTAGGCTAATGAGGGAATGAGAATTGAAGAAATGTCCTGTGGAGTTCCCCTCATATCTGTTTCTACATTATGATGTTCTTGTAGCCATTAGAGCCCTTTTCTAGTTATTATTGAGATTTATCCAACTGAACAAATTTTGTGATATTAAGCTTTGTGTGTGTTCAATTATGGTGATTATTTACTTTGAAATCTTGCTCACTTGTATTGCTGATGTCCTTTAAGCCATTTGTTCTTTACTCCAATCTTAATTTAACCTGCTTTGCCAGTCTCATAGCATTTCATAGAATCAAAGGGATGGATGGATGTTGAGTTGGCTTTCATGATCGATCTGTGTCTCTGGGCTGTTGAATGACCCTGTGGACAATGGTTGCTATTTTGATTTCTTTTTCATCTTTAGGAATTAGCACTACCTATGAGTAATGTTAAGGGCCTGTTTGGACAGCATCTGTTTTCTGCTTCCAAAGAATTACATCGTGGTGAAGCTCTGCTAAACAGTTTAGACGCTTTTCATGAAATTGTTCAAATAGGTTTAAAGCAGTTTTTGATTTCTAAAGTGCTTTGATATGAGCTGTGAGCAAAAATGCAGTTTATGCTTTGAGATTGATATTTTACTTTGCTAATTGACTATCTTTTTACAGAATCTGTGAGTTGGTATAGATGATGCATTTGTTTATCAAAGTAGAATCCTGACCGGTTTGAATGAACTGTCAATGTCTCATCCTGTTTCCAAATTATTTTATCGTCTGAAAAATACATCTTTTATGACTATTTCTTTAGTTCTATACTAGTTGTGTCACATACTTTGCACATGTTTTTTGTTATAATTTTGTAAATATTAGTTGGAGTACGTAATGAAATGAACAATGAATAAATATTAACTAAAAAATAGAATTGATAGTCCTGATCTCTTGTCAGATTATGCTGTCAGACACGTATGTAGCGAGAGATTATTGATAATGTATTGATATCAAGTTGATGAGTAAACACTTTTGTCATGGGAAACTTAAAACCAATACATGAATGTAACGTCACATTCTCTGATTTTCATTAAGCATCAAATTCTCTATATTTTGTGTTATAGGTAGATTTTTTTTGTTTAATTTGAATTGAACTTTATTGAATTTATTGTTTAATTAATACTACCTATGTCCTAAAAAGATGGTCCATTTTCCCTTTTAAAAAGTATTATTAGTTCTGTTATATGTCTTATTTAATGTGTTTAGTTATAAAAGAATAGAATTATTAAAGCCAAATAATTAATAAATGAAAAAGTTTGATAGAGAAATGATGCTAACATTTACTTTTCCAATACTATTAAATGAATTTTTTTTTAGTTTATGTGAAAAAAGAAATAGAAATATGTTTTTGAGATAGATATAGAAGAACTTAGTTGAATTCACATAAATACAAGTGAATTGAATTAATTTTTAAGATGCTAAAATGTAATGGCATTTAATTTAATCTAATTTAATTAAATTCACTTATCGAATTCAGGAGAATGCTTATTTCCCGAACTTGTTTATTTGTTGGGTAACTTGGTGTGTATAAATTTGACGTTTTTGTCCATAAAATGTCCAACTTTGTTTTGAAATTGTAATGACAAGAAAATAAATACACACACTAAGTCATATTATAAGTAAGTAGACAATGTAAAGTAGCACATCTCTAAAATTTAATATTTATTATATTCAGTTTGGTAGGAGAATAAACTCAAATTGAAATTGGTTATGTTAGATCAAGTTATAAATCACACAACATTCCGCCACATCATAAAATTAGTCTCATAAGTAACATATCGTAAGTTCTATATCAAAATTCCTATAAAGATTACTTTTGGGCTCGAATGAACTAATTCAAAAATATTGAAATCTTCAGAAAAAGTATAAAGAAAAATTTCACTAAATATTTGTGACAATTTAATGAGCAATATGTTTATAATTTAATCTCATTTCTTTATTCTTATTAAAGTAGACGTTAGATCTTTAATTTGACACCCATATTGCATATTTTTTGACTTAAAAATAATATCATAATTATAAAAAAAATGAAATTAAGGAAAAACTTAAGCAGTCAAAAAAATATTGTGACATTTTGTTTCTGACAACCATTTCAAATCAAATATTTTTTATGTAGCGAAACGGTCTATTCTAACAGGATTATTAGTTATTGGTTGGATTTATTCGGGATATTTTTCCACTAAGTTGTTTATATGAATCATTAATCTCCCTTTCATGGAGTTTCTCCCTTATATTCATATAGTTCCGTACGAAACAAAACAAAAAGACACCAATAAAAAATAAAAGGGAAAAGGAGGAAGAAAATATAAATAGTGAAAATATAGTGTGGCTCTTTTAATAATGTAGATAAATAGAGATTATACAAGAGAATGAACTCAAATTAAAAATTATAACAAATCATATGCCATAACTCTTTTTTTTTTTTAATGATCTGAACATGCCAACGTTTAATTACTACATAACATGGCCAAATAAAATATTATCATATTTCTCTTTACTGACACATGTTCCTACTATATTTTGCTACATTGGCTCCATAAAGATCTAATTGTTAATTCTACATTAAAAGTTCCTTATATAGATTGTCAAAAAGTTCATATAGATATTACAATTAGACTCAAATGAATTAATTTAAAAGTATTGGGATGTTGAAAAAAATTAAAAAGAATAAAACAAAACTTTTATTTTACATCTTTAAGACAACTTTACGAACGATATGTTTATAATTTGCTTCCATATGTCTAATTTGACATTAATATTGAATATTTTTCGATTTCAAAATAATATCATAATGATCAAAATAATGAAAATAAGTGGAAATTCCTTAAATCGTAAACAAACAAACAAGCCCCGGGGGGGGGGGGGGGGGGGGGGGGGGGGGGGGGGGGGGGGGGGGGGGGGGGGGGGGGGGGGGGGGGGGGGGG
>CAVNYN010203798.1:0-20556 GCA_963692815.1 Nyctanthes arbor-tristis | reverse complement strand
AAAAAAAAAAAAAAAAGGACTCAAAAGGGCTATTTTGTTTCTCCGCAGCAAGTATACATTGCTCTTGATACCTGAGCAAAATTATCCTTGAGATTTGACAAAACTTAAAGATTTGACTAAACTCAAAATTTCAATGCAACACTGTGACGGTTGAAGCAATTCAGGTACTGGCAAACTTGATGGACATGCTTTGCTGATTTCCATGTTTGGCTATGCTCAACTTTTTAAATTAAAAGCACCCTGTACTGGCTTTTCTAGCTTAGCTAACCATGAGAGAATTATCAGGGCAATAATGTACACTTCCATACAAATAGCAAAATAAATCAGTGCAGAACACATAGCTAAACTTTTCCTGCAAATACTTTTCCATTTCCATTGAGACCTGACGAAAGCTGAATTTATACACCTGCAGTTTCAGAGAATCTCCCACTAGATAATGAGGAAAATCGATCCCGACATGGTGGTCTAGGTACCATTGTCCGTGGTCTATTTATACTTTGAACAAGCAGACTTAAATTTGGCGTTAGAATTAAAAGATATAAGTGCTCTACAACATCTGTACTGTATCATGTGCATTGGACAGCACAAACCTAGCTCTCTGCTCCTCAAATGAGTATTCGATCTCTTTGGTAACTCCAATACGCTTCACACCATGTGGAAGAACTGCGAGAAGAGCTGGTGACATGGCCTTCTGCTTTGGAACTGATAGAATTGAAGGCGTAAGAGGTCAAGTTCTTGGACTTTGATTTTCTTCCTCTGCGGTGCAAATGATCTTGGAAGGTGTATTAACCGGTGTATTGATATTTGGAAGGGTCATCTGAAACAACTCGTTGAGTTTCTTGTACTGAACTTCCAAATTATTAGTTGCATTCAACCTTGATAAATCCCTGAAGGAAATGGGAGCGAATGGCTTTCTAACCTTCTGTGGTTCTGTCTCACAAGCATTCACTACCTCCAGAGAATGCTGTTTCACATGAATATTAGACCTCTCCAGACCTGTTCTCCCTGAAGTCCGCAGATTTTTTAAAAAAAAAAAAAAGTGATGTAAAGACTATTTAGATAAATGTAATATATCCTCAAGTTACCTTGATCAGTTAAACGCTAGGCACGAGCAGAAATCGCTATTCGACATCAATCATGCCCTCCACACCTGCAATAACTATACAATTAGAATTCCCAAATTATATTTAACGCAGAGAATTGCTCTAACTCAGTGAAGGAATGACAATAGGAATTTACTAGAGCAAATATTTGGCCAGACTTTAAAGGAAGTTAAATTTTTTTGTTTGCACAGATACTTCGATAGGTTCTATCTTGGATAGTTGAAAAAGAGTTAATCCTCATAGGATTCCCGTTCTCTTTTCTTTTTTAAATATTAATTGTTAAAACCATTTCATTCACATATTTCATAGAATCCACTAGTGGTAACCTTTTCTCCACCACTCATTTCATTTCTATAAAAACAAAAATAGAAACCTAACAACACATTATTTAATTTGACAGTAAAGTAGGGATTAATTTCAACTGTCAACTAACTTGCTTAATTAGAGATTTGACGGGCCAAAATTATTAGAACTTGTTTACTCATGCAGACTTGTATGCTTTTTAAGCTTACCATTATCCCTGAAATTGTCCGAAAGCACACTTTCATTTTTCTTCACATTGCATGCATTGGGAGTAGTAGCTCTTGCAGAAGGAGTATCAGGTTTCTGTGGCGTAGCTCCATTAAATGAAAGAGTTCTAGTGGTTGCACCACCACAGGACGAAGCTGCTCCTTTCTTCAAACTCTGATTTTTCATAGGGCTGGGTTTTGAACCATAAAGAACCTCCTGCTCTGCTAATAACTGTCCTTGAAGCTTTCTTTGGTCCTGATAAACAACAAAAAGAAAGGGAAATTGGTCTTGATTCAAAAAGAAAAATGCTTAAGCATCACTAGTAATCCAAGGTAGAAGAGACATTTTATACCCTTTGCCTTTTGCGCTCTAATTCTTTTTCTTGCCGTATAGTAGTATACTCTTCGAGCATAGAAAGAAGAAACACCTACGCACGGAAAGTAAAGAAGATATGGTAACTTTTTCTTAAGAAACAACATCGTCCTAATGCACTTAATTTGCAGACAAACAGGGTATCACTTACTCCATCATAAGTAAAATCCACTCCTCTCTCATTTTGCCACGCTGTGGTTTTTGAAGCCAACACTTCTACCATTGCTACTCCATCACCAAAAAGAAAAAGAATCTTAATTAAGTAATGCAAGCCCTGAAAGATTTTCTACGCTGACATTGCAAAAAAAGAAGAGGTTCCTAACACAGTGCAAACACTATACCTGGAAGTTTATTGAGGAGTAAGCGAGCTTTTTCAGCACGTTTTAAATTAAGATGAGTGCCTTTCCCAGCATTATAGCGATTCTCATCCTGAAGAGGAAGTAGAGTGACTTTGAGCAAATGGATTTTGTAACTCAAGACTTAGGCAAGCTGTATATGACACTTAACTCTATTATACTCCTCAAGCCAGTTCTCCTCCTCACAGGCAGCTATCCACGATCTCTCAACCTTCTCAAGGATTTCTTTCCTGCTAAGGGCTTCCTCTTTAACTTTGGCTATTTGAAGCTCGATTTGCTCCAGCAAAGAAGCAGCATCAACGGTTCCTTTTATCAATGAATGAATAAGACCGAGAATATAGGACCAATATTTAATTGAATGATGTAACAATAATACTCTTAAGCGTGACTAGGAAGTACCGGATTCAATGGCATCAATAGCCATGTCTGGAATTAAATGTGTCTTCATGCAAATATCTTCGAACTCTGACTTCTTTTTCAAAACAAGCTCCTTCAGTTTGCTTACTTTCAACTCTTCCAACCGGTGAACTTCTGCCTCCACCTAAGATGATGCATGGTGTTGCATTCATGTTCAGGACATTCCAACAAAACAATGCTATGCATGACAAAAACCAAATAAACATGTCAACTCACATTAGTGATATAGTCGGTCGAAAGCATGTTGGAGTCAGTTATCTCGTCTTCTGAAGCAACAAGATTGCAAGTAACTTTCTGAAATCTTTGTTGCTCTTCAATTGGTGTGTCCATCAAGTTCCAAAGCTCCAATAATGAAGCTGCTAGATCTTGTAGCTGCCAAAATTGAGTTGTCAAGTAACAGATTAAAGATAACAATTTTAAAGTTGCAGAGACCAATACAAAATTATATACCTGCTGCATCCTCTGTAATTTCAGTTCTCTCAGTCTCTGTATAGTAACTTCCAATTGATCTATGGTATCACTGCTAATATCTATTGAACTTTCAGTTTCACCTAAACTAGTGCGAGATTCACTGGCAATTTGCTTAAATTCTAAACCAAGCACTGAGCACAAAGAATTCAAAGTATCCATGCGATCCAGAACCAGCCTCAAATGTTCACTCTTCAATCAAAGAAAATTCAACAAAAATATGTCAGGAAAAGGTAGTAACAAAGCCACCTAAAATTGAATGATTATGTTCTGCCTGAGAAAAAGAGCGTAACCTTTTCCTTATGAAGTGACTGAAGCTCTCTGTGCAGTTCTTCAAGCTTTCTTAAAGACAAATCAGATTCATCCACCACAAAGTTGGAAGGCGTAACCTGTGCTGACCCATAAAGTTCACTCTTAAGGTTTTGTATATGCTCTAACACCTCTATGAATTGATTTTTCCGGTCATGTTTCCTTTTCCGTAATTCCTCTATCTGTGGATGAATGGAACCAAGTTCTGCTTTCAAGCTTCTGGGGTTTTGAACAGACTGCACCGTGAAATGACAATGTTATCTAACATTCGACATCAAAATTTAATTCCACAACAACACTTCAAAGTGCCTCTTTTCCCTTTTTTAGACTGTAAGTGTATACAGAGGTGCAGGATTTAGAAATTGTATTCACGTTTAACGACTATAATAATAATGAGCAAAAGTTGAGGTTAAATGAATATTGTGCATAAATGCAAATTATTGTGCTATCACATACAATGATGATGTGAGCACAAGTTCAGTACTGCAAAATCAATAATGGGATAATCATTTGTTCTGACCTGCCTAGTAAGTAATGGCCTTTCTCCCATTATGGAGCAGATGGCAGCAAGTTCTGCTTCGGCATCTGCAATTGACTGCTTTAACTGAACCCTACACGTGTTTGCCTGATCTACTTTTCTTTTGTATAATTCTAAGCATTCTTGCTCCAGCTCAAGCAACATTCTGTCCCTTTCAGCAGCAGATTCCCCAATGTCATCCCATATTATCTAATAGTTAACAAAAAAGCATACATGTAAATATTCACAAAAGTGCAAAGATCGCAGTTTTGCACCGAACCAAAGACGCAAATATCACAATTTAAACAATCAATTTAAATAGAACTGGTTGAGAGAGGGAAAGAGGAGAAGAAGAAGGAACACATTTTGACAAACTGCTCGTGATTAAGAGTTTCAACAAAAACCTGCAATTCGTGTAATAGAGGTCCACATGTGGCTTCCATTTGCAAAACCGGAGATTGACCATTCGACATTTTAAAGGACATTCACCTGCATACAAAAGCCATCATTATTATGGGATTATTATTATAACCAATTGATGTTAGAATTCAACAATTCCATTAGAAAAATCCATGAACTTTAATTCCAACTAAGGGCCCGGGTTTCTTTAAGATGTGAAAAGCAAGAAATACACTTAAACGTTGTCCAATCCAGCTTTGTTCAGCTTATTCTCTCCAGGTATCAAATTGCTCCATATTAGGAAATAAATCAATCAGAAAAAATCCGGGGAGAACGAAGAAAGAGACGACATGTAATTACATAGAGAACTGCAAAATTACCTGAAAAAGAAAATGAACCAGAGCTAGAAGAAAACTTCTTTGTCTCAATTCAGAAGCAAAAAGATGGACGCTTGAAATTGAGAAATAAAAGGATTTGCAAATTGCAATAGCGTCTGATAATGAGGATAAAGTTGTAGATAGAGAGAGAATGAAGCTTGAAATTCGACCGTTGAGGATGAGAGTTTGCCGGAATCATCAATTGCTGCTTTTAAATTTCAAACGTGCGGCGGGTGCGTTACAGGCGTTCATCGCCAACAATCGTAAGAGAGAATTGCATCGTTGATCCTTATTCTATTTTCTTAGTGGCAATTTGATCTTCAATCTTTGATAATAAGCGAATTTGACTAATAATACTCTTTTCTTGATGGAAATCGGCCATAAGGCTTGAGAAAAAAAGTAGTATTGGTTGCATAATTTTCAACTAAAGAAGGCAATGGTAGAGAACATAACTCTCTTTTTTCAGTCGATAAGAAAGAATTTCTTTATGTGAATGATAAAAGTTTATTCAATATTTCAATCCCGCTACATGAACATAAAATTCTTACAAATATTATTTTACACGCACGTGTGACAGAAATATAGTTTTTTCACATATTATATCACTTAAAAATCAGCTACCCTACTTAACGCAACTTTTAAGGCTAATAAATAAAAGGGGCTTTTGTTTAAAAGACCAAGTCAACCATAATTTTCATTTAAAAGACCACTACTCTATAAACTTTGTCCAACTAACTACATCATTTAAAAATAATGAAAATCTACAAAATATCTCTTTCCACTAACGTGCTAAAAGACTGCAGTGTTAAATTCTCGCCACGGCATGCATGTCGTGATCTGCACTACGTCACGGCATGGATGTCATGATAGCAATTTAAAGTGGTTTATTGCTTCTATTTATTTTTGTAACATGTTTTGGGTTACAAATGAACTAAACAGACTAAAAATATTAATAGGAACATGGTCTGATTGAGGGGGTTAAGTTTCAGTCGATTTCGAATCGATTCGGGTCATCACTGCACCTTTACCGCGATAGTGGTATTATAGCGGTATAAGTACAGTGGTGGCTTTCCGTGTTGAATCTTTGCTCTAAATTTCACCCCCATGAACCAATACCCTTTTCCAATCAAACCCAAGTTATAGCGCATTATTTCGAGGCCAGACAGTAGTTCGAAACGCTGATGCTTGCGTTTAATCTAAGTTAAATAACGTCACATACGAGATTGGGCACATCTTTGGCAAAACTCGCTCAATCTCTGATCCAAATAAACTAACACTCTACAAATATAAATAGGAACATAGTCGGATCGAGTGTGTCAAGTTATGGTCGATTTCAAATCGATTTGGTCCATCAGTATACCCGTGCCGCGACGGTGGTAACATAGTGCATAGGCGCAGTGATGACGCTTCTTATTGAATCTTTGCTCCAAACTTCACCTAGACGATCCAATCCTATTATTAGCCAAACCCTAGTTATAGCATATTATTTCGGGGTCGAACAGTATACGAAACGTCATCGGTTGTGCTAAGTCTAACTTAGATAACGTCACAAGTGAAATTTGGCATTTTTCAGCAAAACTTGACCAACTCCTTATCCACATTAACTAAACACACTAAAAAAATAAATAAGAACATGGTCAGATCGAGTGTGTCAAGGAACGGTCGATTTTGAATTGATTTGGGCTATCATTGCACCCATGCCGCGATGGTGGTAACATAGCGGCAGATGCACAGTGATGGATCTCTTTATTGAATCTTTGCTCCAAACTTCACCCTGATGATCCAATCTCATTTCCGAGCCAAACCCAAGTTATAAAGCATTATTTCGAGGCTGGACAGTAGTTCAAAACGCCATCGGTTGCGCTTAATCTAAGTTATGTAACGTAACAAGTTAGATTAGGCATTTCCTTTGCAAAACTCGCTCAACTCTAATCCAAATGAATTAAATAGACTGAAAACATTAATAGGACTGTAGCTTGATTGAGGGGGTCAAGTGGCGGTCGATTTCGAATCGATTCGGGCCATCACTGCCCATATACTGCGATGGTGGTATTATAGTGGCATAGGTGCAGTAATGGCATTTCGTGTTGAATCTTTGCTCCAAATTTCACCTCCATTAATGAATGCCCTTTTTCAGCCAAACCCAAGTTATAGCGCATTATTTCAAGGCCAGACAGTAGTTCGAAACGCCGACCCTCACACTTAGTCTAAGTTAGATAACGTCACAAGCTAGATTGGGCATTTCCTTGGCAAAACTCGCTCAATCTCTGATCTAAATGAACTAAAACACTAAAAACATAAATAGGAATATAGTCAAATCGAATGTGTCAAGTTACGGTTGATTTCAAATTTATTTGGTCCATCACTGCACCCGTGCCGCGACAATGGTAACATAGCGGCATAGGTACAGTGGTAACGCTCCTTGTTAACTCTTTGCTCCAAACTTCACTCCGACGATCCAATCCCATTTACCAGCCAAACTAAAGTTATAGTATATTATTTCGGGGCCGAACAGTACACGTAACGTCGTTGTCATGCTAAGTCTAACTTAGATAACGTCACAAGTTAGATTGGGCCTTTTTAGCAAAACTTGGCCAACCTCTTATCCAAATTAACTAAACACACTAACATAAAAGAGAACATGGCCAAATCGAGTGTGTCAAATTGCGGTTGATTTCGAATCGATTTGGGCTATCACTGTACCCATGCCGCAACGGTGATAACATAGCGGCATAGGTGCAGTGATAGCTCTCTGTGTTGAGTCACTACTCCAAATTTCACCCCAATACATAAATTCCCTTTCCCAGCCAAATCTAAGTTATAGTACCTATTTCGAGGCTGGACAGTCGTTCAAAACGCCGTCGGTCGCGTTTAGTCTAAGTTACATAACGCCACAAGTTAGACTGGGCCATTCCTTTGCAAAACTCGCTTAACTCTGATCCAAATGAATTAAACACACTAAAAACATAAATAAGAACGTGGTCGGATCAAGTGTGTCAATTTACAGTCGATTTCGAATCGATTTGGGCTATCACTGCACCCATACCGCGACGGTAGTAACATAACGATATAGGTGTAGTGATGTATCTTTGTGTTGAATCACTGCTCCAAATTTCACCCCAATGCACCAATTCCATTTCCTAGCCAAACCCAAGTTGTAGCACAATATTTTGGGGCAGGACCATATATAAAACGCCCTCGGTCGTGCTAACGTTACAAGTTAGATTGGGTCATTTTTAGCAAAACTCGATCAATCTCCATTCTATATTGTCTAAAAACAATGAAAACATACCTATGAATGTGGTCTTATCGAGTGTGTCAACTTGCACTTGATTTCCAATCGATTAGGGTAATCACGGCCTCATGCCGCGACAGTAGTATCATAGCGGCATGAGTGCAGTGATGACACTCCGTATTGAATCTTTACTCTGAATTTCACCCTGACGACCCAATTACCTTTCCCAGCACAGCCCAAGCTATAACAAACTATTTTGGGCTATCACTGTACCCATGTCACGACAGTGGTATCCAATCAGTTTCTTTGCCTTAGGAACTTATTTGAACTCATTCAAGCATGAGAAATATATAAATTGCTCTCGGAGGTGACATTTATAACTTAGTAACTAGTTACGCGTTATAACATAAAGTGATGGCCTAATCTCATTGGTTAGCTTTAGTTCGCACCTCCAATATTATTAAATGCATTGAAAAACATATATAAGGATAATGTACGGTCGAGGGTGTCGAGTTATATTCAACTGTCACGTGATTCGGGCCATCACGACACCCCTACCGCGACAATGTCGTTATCACGGCATTGGTGCAGTGATGAGTTCTTGTGTTGATTTCAGGGACCTCCTTTCACTAGCACGTACCCAATTAGTTTCCGTACTATATCCATCTTATTTTAACACATTCAAGCACAGAGACTATATGAATTGCATTAGGTAATGTTGTTTACAACTTAGTAAATAGATATTGCAAGTTATAGTTTAAAGTGATGACAAAAACTCATTACTTTGTGCCTCTAATAATTTTTAAAATTTTTATGTATTCTAACATTTTTAGTGCAATTTAATTTCCAAAAATTTAAAGTGTAAAAAAAATTTTCGTGGGCGTTGCCCCCGAACCCCCGGGAAAAGGGCTCCTCTCCCATCCAACCCCCAGTTGTTTTTTCTCTAAATCCAACTCAATTCTATACAAAAATCTTAGATTCGTCTCTGCTTTCTTTCAGCGTGGCACACAAAAATGCTTTACTCTACCACACCCCCACTGTGTTGTAGTGTTTGAAAAAGAGGATGTAGAGAAAATGCAAAATGTATTTATCATTATTTTAGCAGAATCTCCTATGCATTATGAGCTTTAGCAACATGTTAATATTTACAAACTCCTGTACAAAATATATCATCATACTAGATTGTAAAAGTGTATACAGAAATTTTGGTAGAGTTTTACTTATATCACGTATTTATCTATCCTGCAACTAATTACATATCCTTAGACATCAATATATACATAAGCACGGACACTCAGTATGACAATGTACTACTCTATTCCAGACTCTATACATTCTTCAAATTAATGTACATGAAAACTCTAAACCTTGACCATTATTCAAACCTTTATACTACATAAGTACATGTCCCTTGTATAATGTGACGGATAGCAAAAGGCCCCACTCTATATTAGAAGTGATTTTTGCAAAAGTTGCTCCGAGAGTTGTATTGCACATGCAAATAAATACAACTCAGAAGATACTTAGAAGACTAAATTCAAAGATATCAACTTCAAATTATAAAAGGAAAGCAAAATACATAAATAGAAAACAAGTAATTTTTTCATATATAATTATTAAAAATTGTGCAGGCTACTTATATTAAATAAATATTAATTACTATCACAATATTTCATAATAATTGCTCTAAGTAGATCTTAATTAAGTTTTGGTTTCTATTCTATTTGACATTCAAATTACCACTTTTCGTTTCAAAAATTTCAAATACACATCATTATACAAATTACATTTAAATTACAGGCAATAAGAAGTGCAAAGGAATTACAAATCCCATTTAAGGGAAAAAAGAACCTAGAAAAATTGTCTAAAGAGGGGAACATTGCCATGAAAAACTTGGCACCGTGTCCAGGGCATCTACTATATCAGCCATAAGTTACAACACAAATTGTATTTTATTTTATACCTTAAGATGGCATTCCATAAATGGTACTAAATCTACATGTCCAAAGATATGAGAACTTTACCAGAAGGTCCAAACTTTTATCATCTCTCAATTTGATAAGCAAATTACAATCTTTTGGAAAAGCAGAGAAGTGAAACCTTTTAGTTCACTATTTATTTAGTGCTGGCAAAGTTAATTACCCTTGTCTTGTGTCCAGTACACAATAATATTAATGTGAATCTCACACAACCCAAAAAATATCAGATTAAAATTAATTACCAAAAGGAAACTTGTAAAGGAAAATCTGCACATCCAGATAAAGGAAACTTATAAGTAAAATCTGTAACATGGTGGCAGGATTCAAAATGTGTAATGCATTTTTCCCCTTCCCTATTTCCGAAAGGAGCAATCGAAATGGAGTTTACATTCAACTAAGCAAACTGAAGCTAAGGATTTCGAATGTTAAATCAGATCCAATGTCAATATTTTAAACCTGAGGAAGCTGGAATTTCTTTCTGGCAATTGATAAGGCATTAATCCCTTTATTACCCCATTATTATTCTGTTAGGCTGGAATTTTTATACAGATTTATTATTATGTGCACAACATTAACCGATTGTATTGCCAGTCAACTTTCATAAAAAAACAAAACAGAACAGAACAGTGGCATTCACGAGACCCTCTTGGAAACCTGTCCTTTGCATCTATAAGAATTAAACTATATAAACTACATTATGATAATTAAATAAATGAATAAAGGCCACAGTAAAGATCAAAATAAAGATCAAAATATCATTCAATTACATCTCAACCCCTGCACATGTGTCAATACAATAACTAGTACATCTCTTAATCCATTGCAATGGAATTCTGCTATGATTTTCCATCAAAGATTGTGCTTGCTGAACCTATAAACATCTGCTCACATACTAGCCTTACATTCATCGAAGCGAATGTTACTGTGAAAGCTAAGGTCCACAATATAGAAGAGATGACTGGCCGCTCAAATTTTGTAATACGTAATCTAAGATTATTGATTGCTCGTCCTTTGATGTATAACAAATATATTAAGATAATTCAAGACAACTCGCATCCTATCAATTTTTAAAATCTAGAATTCTTGCTCCTTTCGCCCATTTCACATAAAGCAGAAAGTATCTAAGATAAACCTATGAAATTATCACCTAGGCATGCTTTCATCTAGTTAACCAAGAATCACTCTTCATTTGATATATAATAACAAGCGCCATCTACAAGAATCTATTGACCAAATCGTAGTTGCAAACACACAAATCCAGCAATTTGTGATTTCTAAGCATTTACCATTAGAAATGCTGCTATTGTACACATTTAGCAGAACTGGTCCAAGAATTAACTTCATAATTAACAAGGGGCTACATTGCATAGATTGTGAACAGAACCTAGAGAATAGAAAAGAAAAAAGGCCTTGATGTACCATAATTGCGCATAGGGCGTTATCGAAATAATTTTTCAAATGCGTCAAGTATAACTCTGCCCTTGATCTCAAGAGAGCTGGGCCACTTTTTTGTCGATGTCTTCTCTCCACTACAACACGTATAAACAAATCAACCAAAATAATGGCATATAGAATAGAACCTAACACAATTCTGAATGCCACAATATTTGGGAATCCATCGCAAGGTTCAATTTAAGAAAATTCAGCATTTTATGCAAACTAAATCTTTCTACGAATGGCCTTCACACTCCAGTTATATATCCTCCTGCGGACTGCAGGGTAGGCATAGGCAGAGAATATGCTCTTTTGGAGGTGGAAGCTGCGGCTGCCACACCTCACAGAAAATGTGTGTGTCTTGTTCAATCGCTTTGCAAAGCTCCCTATTCCCTTACCCATTGTCTTGCAGTTGCAGAAATCCTAAAATTTTCTTGAGCTATGAGAGCCGTTGGAGATTTGAATTCAGGATTAGAGGTTAGGGATTTTAGAATAAACAGACAGACTTCACAGGGAACTCAGGATGCTTCAAATGACGTTAGGGATTTGACGATTTTGAGAGAGTAATACACTGTAATAGAGGACAAGATACTAAATTCATTTTTCCTAGGGTTTATTTATTTATTTTTATTACTATTATTTGGGTCAATGGTCATTTACCTAAAATGTTTTGTGGGGGTTGGTCAACTAGCTAAATTCCCCATAAATAAATTGCTTCTAGCATGCTCTTGAGAAAGTTGATTTACAATAAATCTCACAACTCTTATGAGGAAAATAAAGAATTTATTATGAAAATTTCATGAAGTTCAACAGTGAGCATCATAAGTTTCTTCCTCTCGACTGAATGTAACGCTTCCAATGGTCCCTAGGTGCGCATGTAGACGAGGTGCTCTATAGACCGGATTTGAAGCTAACGCCAGCCGCTGGAAGTCATTTCTCTCCATTGATGAAAGGCTTTACAGTGAACCTTTTAGCTATAGAAGTAGAAATATTTAGCTTCAGTCGCTCCCAGTTAACTCGATTGTCGGTTAAAGCCTGGTGGCCAAAATTTTGAAATTCAGCATAAAATATAGTGTCTGGGATAGATGCACCCATTTATGGCAACCACCCTTTTGCATCAATCAAATTACACATCATATTCTGTATATAAACACTTGTAGAGTAGTTCTTCTACGGCCTTCCAAGAAATGTGTTGATTCCAGTGAGATCTTATGAGGGCAAAATGTTGCAAGTTTGGATAGAAATTCCAGTGTTTTGATTGGGATCAATCTTACCTTGTGCTATGATTATGTTTTGTTGGCTAGGCATTGGTCTTTTGGGGAGAATGTTGCCATTTTGGAATATGATGGCAGAGTTTCCGAAGATGAAGTCCACTATTCTCGATATGTTGCATTCACGATAGAAGTGGCGATTCGAGTGTGTGTATAGTGTGTCTTGGTACACGTCCATTTTGTATTGGTAGAAGACGGAGAAATCAGCTGTTGATAACAGGGCAACTGCTTGCTGCTTAGCAGCACCCGCAGTGTTGAGGAACCCGATGTCTCAAGTGATGAATGGTTGGGCGAACACGGCTGCATACCAAGGCAAAGGCAAAACAAATTCACAGACGATCAATCTAGGATGACCAAAATATAAATGGGTGGAGATAAAAGTACATACCAAATGTTGTAGATTGAAATGTAGGAGTTCCATCAATGAAATTGAGGCTGCTAGAGTCAACGGCTAAATTCATCCCGTCACCAACGATCATCACATTCCATTTCGTTTTCTCCACTCTAACGTTTTCGACATAAACCTCTGCCTTCATGCGAATAACAAATCTCGTACTATTGTTATCCGAGACTTCCTTGAGCGTATCAGTAATCGTCATATATTTTCCAGAGCCATTTTTTGCAACCACAGCGTCCGCCTTTATTTCTGAACTCAAAATCTCCAGGAGCTTCCTGTCGTTAAAGGACAACCACTTAGGTACCTCAATCTCCCTAGAACTCATCAAACGCCTTTGTCCAATGGCATCCAATCCGCCAATTGAGTCTTGAATCGAGCTAACGATGGCAAGACTGTTACTAGTATACTATGTGGAATTTTTTAGGGTTCTACCCACAAAACTGGCCAATGCATTATCTAGGCCATCGAGGCACGTCTGATGATAGTTCCTGCCGAACTCAACCAACTTCTTAGATCATCCAATGCCTCAAGCAGTTTCAGCTCCTTTAAGGACAATGATGGCCTGAGATGATCCAATGAAAAAGAGATCAGTTCTTGGCAACTTTCGACTGCTGCAAGTGCCATTTTCTCAGTGACATTGAATTTTTCAAGCCCCTTCTCAAATAGATCTCTGGTGACCTTAGAAAGTTCGTCTACCGTGACTTGAACTAACAATTTGAAGAGATTCTCGGGCTGGAAATTGCTAGACTTGATAAGAGGAAAAAGGCTATTGTAACATGAATCTGGATACAGAGTAACATTACAAATAGCTTTGAGTGAAGAGGAAATGGATTGATCTTCATCCCCATTTTTACTGTGGGAAATTCCAACAACAGTGGCTACCATAAAAACGACCAGAACAATGGAAGATAACCCAACAACAATTCTTCTTCTCCTCCTCATGTTCCGACATGAAACGAGCCTTTCTTGATCTGATACACTGAGTTTCCCATAGGGATTCAGAGCTGTCATTTCTCCCTCTTCTGCTATTTACAGATGGAGACAACAGACGTACGTATATAACACGTTCAGGTGCAATTCGAGCACAAGATTTTAAATTCATTTTCTTTTTTAAAACTATCAAATCGAGACCTTGGAGAAAATATTGCAAGGCAGATTTGTGTGATGGGCATGATCTTCAGGCTGTCATGATCTTTAGGCATCGAACTCTTAGTGCTGAACATGTACTGGAGTGGTGTCGAAGTTGGTATCTGATAGATATGACTTGGTTTTATTATAAAGTAGACAGAAATTCGGAAGTAAATTTGAGGTTCAACTAGAGGAAACCGTTGCAGATCATCCTTTTTGGGTGCAAAGGCGGCAAAATAAAATAATACTTGTCTTTCAACAACTTGTTCTATGTTTGAGAAATTCATTCATGTGGCATTGTCTAACCTGGTGTGCGTGTGTGTGTGTGTGTTTTTTTTTTTAAACATAGTAAGAGGATTACTTAATCATTTATTCTAATGATAAATGTCACTTTACATACAACGCTTAAGATTGTTCAAGAGAGAATTCATTATATTCACATAAACTCTACTATTTGGTTAAAAGAATTCAGAATTGAAACTTACAAAAGATTTATATTTATATATATATTTGGAGAAATTTTCATGATTTGCTTCCTTCCTACATAGTAGATCATATAGCAATGTTTAGAAGATGAGTGTCCAACTTTAAAGGAGCTTAAATGGGGTACCCAAAGTTTATGAGCATGTTCTTTGAGATTCAAGGTAATTGAGGTCAAATAAGAAGCTTAATGACATTTTTATGCTACCTTAATAATATTTGAAACTCATTTATCATCTTACTTTGAAAACGGTAGACAATACATTTTTATGCATAAAAAAGTCTCATTATTTTATACATAAACTTGATTGCACCAACAAAGGGAGTGGTGACATTTGTATCAAAATCACGTGTTGTTATTAGTAGTAGATTATAAAGTAAGCAATAAAAAGCAATTCAAATTCAATTTATGTTTATAAACATATACCATTAAAGAGGAGGAAGAGCCCCCTTGGGATGAGTATACTCTACTGCCATTTGACTAGCACATTATTATGTTATTAACCAACCAAAAAAACCCCTACACGTGGGGTCCTACACATGTATCATTTTTTAATGGAGTTGATTCCATGATATAAAGGCCAAGTTGGCTCAGTGGAAAAACTATATTTTTCTCTTATCATTGTACATCAATCGTTGACACAATAATTTACGATCATACAAATGGCAACACAATAATGAACTCAATTAGCATCTTCACACTTAAAATATTGTTCTAAAAAACTCACTTAAAAGCCTTTGTATATTAAAAAAAAAATCTCTTAAACGATGTATAAATGGTGCTTAGACGAGTTTTGATATGAAGACACTCAATGTATGTGACGCATTCTCCTCTATTAATTTACATAGGCCATATGTAGATCTATTAAACTATCTTCATAATAAAGACATCTAGTGTTTCCAGATCAAATTAGTGTTTATAATCGAAACTCATATTTCACTGGTTTAGATTTAGCACCATATATATAATATTGCACCATATGATATCATATAACAATGTGACGTGCCATGTGGCGTGCCTTGATGTACTCATATGGTCATATAGTACTACATGATGGAGCCATACATATATTATTAGATCATTTTTTTTATAGATTTCACCTTCATATTTCGTCACACTTTATGTTTTATCAAACACTCATGGGGCCAAGTGGGCCTAAACTCCGCCGTCGTTATTTTTCTACACCATGCTCTTCTTAGAGCTTGGATAAGATAAGTCTTGTTTTGGAGTATGAGAGTATATTTGGTTATGAAGCCATGCTCTCCCACATGTTATTATGGTTAACATATAAAATGGTTTTATGAAACCAATATTGATTTTGTATGCAAAAACAAAGTGTGACTATATTATAGAAACACCCTCGTCAAAATCCTGCTTAAGATAATAGAAAATTGAATTGTGTTATTTAAACAAAAATACATATAAAAATTTAAACACAATGATATATGACATGATTCTATTTTTCAACACATCACATTTACATTAAAGGTGTTCACAGGAGACATATGTCTTTTTTGTTACATTTTTTGTCACTTTATTTATCCAAATAGAATTATTCTATAAAACTTGCATCATCTCATTTCATTTTTTTAAGGAAATTCACGTTAGCTCCTTTAAAAAAAAAAAAAAAAAATTTCACGTTAATGACTTCAAAAATTGTTAACCCTGTTGACATCCCGCCATCATTCCGCTATAAAAGCCCTAACTTGCGGCCACACTGTAGTGAACAAAAACTCTCCCAAAACCGCAAACGTACAACATGAGCTTCGCAGCGTACAAGGTGATGCACTGGCCGACCGGCATCGAGCACTGCTCCTCCGGTTTTATATCCCATTCCGCCGCCGATTACACTCCGCGAATTCCCGCAGTCTCCGGCGACGACATGGACTCCGACTGGCCTAGCTCCACCAAGCCCATTGGCCCAATACCCAACCTCGTCACGGCTGCTGCTAACGTTCTCGAAGTTTACACCGTCAGAGTTCAGGAAGATTCATCATCACCTATGGACTCCAAGAGTTTGGCCGAGCCCAAGCGTGGAGGTGTATTGGCTGGAATTTCCGGGGCGTCCCTCGAGCTGGTTTGCCATTACAGGTTTTTGAAAAGACGAATTTCTAATTGATTATCGAGCTTGTTTCCCTCGTAGATGCGTATTTTGAGGAGTTCAGTGGTGGCGTACATACACTTCAGAAGCTCCAGTCCTCTACTGTTTTCAAGCCTTAAGTGGTGGGACAAGTGATGATTATAATTAGTTCTGAATTGGGAAGTCTCTTATGGCCTTGTCCTGCAAAATAATAATTTGGAGATGCTTTGGGCATGCTAAATGCGTGTATGCAAATGAAGGGAAAATTCATTTTTGTTTGAATTGTCTAATTCCAAAATTTTCCACTGTTTATCTTGTTAATAAGAATTACTTTATGCAAATGAAGGGAAAACGCATTTTTGTTTGAATTTTTCTAATTCCAAAATTTTTCCACAGTTTATCTTGTTAATAAAAATTAAACGATATGGGGATAACAAGATAAAGTTCCGTTAATGGGTCCTATACATTAACAGAAGTTTCAAAATGAATTATCATTTATTTTGATTTTGGGATAGCTAGCATCATGAGTTGCATTGTTTTGGAAAATCTTTGAACTGGTAGCATAAGTTCTGGAAATGGGAGTTTTTCCAGATATATCTTGGAAATCATATGGTATAATTATGTGGTGTAGGTTGCATGGCAACGTGGAGTCATTGGGGATTTTATCATATGGAGGTGTTGATGGTGGAAGGAAGAGAGATTCTATTATATTGACTTTTCAGGACGCTAAGATTTCAGTTCTAGAGTTTGATGATTCAATACATGGGCTTCGGACAAGGTGAGTTGTGATCTTGTTAAAATGCTCTCTTTCTTGGAGGTCAATGATACTACCCATTTTTTCTGTAAGTCAATAATGGCATTGTTAGCATTGTTGCTTGAGGTACTCTCTCATCTGGTGTTTACGTGGAGTTCTGAACCTTTTAATTATTTATATATTGTTGTTCTTTATGTTTATGTTTGGGTGTTGGGGGGGGGGGAGGGGAATGCTTGCAAATTGGAATCAAGCTCTGAATAAATACAATTTATTAGATTTGGAAAGAATGCATATTGTTTGACTTCTCTTGTTAATGTGAGTTTTACTTCTAGATAGTTAAGAGATTGCAGTTTCTATTGGACTCACATCACATTGCCTTGATTCAATTAATAATGATAATTCTCCAAATATTGTTTATTCAACATATGAGTCTTTTAATTATGCTACTATGATTGTATCCTGTTCTTCTTACACGGTTAAATGTTTTCCTTAGTTCAATGCACTGTTTTGAGGGTCCCGAATGGCTATACTTAAAAGGAGGCAGGGAATGTTTTGCAAGAGGTCCGCTTGTGAAGGTTGATCCACAGGGGAGATGTGCGGGTGTTCTTGTTTATGGACTACAGATGATAATACTCAAGGCAGCAGAGGTTTCCTTTTACTGTTGTGTCATACTCTTTCTGCATTTTTTCCATATATCAAGCGTTTTGCATATTTTATTTTATGCGCTTTAGTAGTACCTGTTAACCTCAGAAGTAAGGTGATTGGACCAGAACTAGCATGGGCAAGAAGTTCCATGCAGCTCCTGTCAAGTTCTAATTCATGAGCTAATTTGAATAAAGAGCTTTTCTTTCTGTGATTCTGATTAGTCTTGCCTCTTTCTTCCCACATTATATTGTATCTTGGCCATGGTTACAAAGTTTCTCCATGCATGAGTCTATGTGTGTTTTATGGTAGATGGCCTTTTAGAAGTGCCTGCACTGCATAATTCTACAACCCTGAATGTCAATGACAGAGGACAAGCTCTGTGATCCTTTTGATAATCCCGCTTATGTTTTTTTTTTTTTTTGGTTCAAGTAATAATGTGAATCCCAACAAGAAACACTTTTTGCAATGCCCTAGTGACCACCTGTTCCACACTTCTACACTTGAAACGATAAAAAATGAGAAAATCTAACCTATTTGTTAGAAGCAATGATAAACTAGGTAAATCTTTAATTTAAAATACAGGACTAATAAAACTGATCCTTAGTTCTCTCTAACATGTCCTTGCTAGGTTTTGTCCATAGAAGAATATTTTATAGATTATTTTGATCTGCTTTTGTATTGATTATTTGCAATGCCTAAACGCCGTTACATCGGTTAATGATGAAATTGCAATAAAAACGAAGTTATAAACCCAATGTTCCATAATTGTGTCAATCCTTGAAATTTTCTCATGGACGTATAACTTATCTGGATATCTAAAAATGACTTGCTTCTGAGCCACTTTAATTGAAGATTCACCAGATTTTTCTTCCCAGGTTTCTGAACTGCTCTGCTTCAAGATTGGTGTGGTTGGGGGCTGTGGAAACGATAACGTGACTTTCAAAGTGAACAAACTTGCATAAAATTTCTGAGTTCAGGGTTAGAAATATATTTATAATTCATCATAGTAGTTCCTGTAAGGTTATAAACTCAGCAACATCAGGTTGACAAAGCTAAGAACTTGTTTTTATACGGACATCTAAGAGCTTGTTTGATCCTCTTTATTCTATCAATTTATGAACTTGCCTACAACTGATTTGACATTTGATTTGACAACTGCTCAATTACAATCACATATTCCACATCTTTTTACATTTTCAATTCACATTCTACCTCTCTCCTCTTTATAAATTCTCCAAATAATGAGGATCAAATAAGCTCTAAGTACTTGATTCTGTTTTCTGTTTACAGTTTTCCATTAGGCTGGTGAAGGTTTAGTCAGTTGAGTAATGTGATCCATGTCTCTAGCTAATGCTTTTGAGTTTATCCACCTTCAAGAAATTTCTGTATTTTTCTTATATAATTTGTCTGAATTTAGTTGTGCAATTTTCATGCTAGGCCATTTCTGGTTTAGTCAGCGAGGATAACACATTTAGTTCAGGTGGAACTGTTGCTTCGCGAATTGAGTCATCGTACATTATTGGCCTACGAGATCTTGATATGAAGCACGTTAAAGACTTCATATTTATCCATGGTGAGAACACTCAAACTTTGTTTTCTTCAATCAGATAATAACTTAGTTAAGTATGGGTTGAGGAATTGGGCTGCTCTTGCTTGTGTTCCTAGCTTGTAGATTTGACTATGCTTATTTGGAGATTTTTGCTTAGAAATATAATTTTGTGTTCAGCAATCAGTAGCATCATATAGCAGGCATATTTGCTTTCTTGAGTAAATGAATTAGCCAATATAGGATAATCATCAGAAGGGCATCTGGTAGTTGCTTCTGATATGTTGTTGATATGTGTTATTACCATGTGTGTTTTTCTGGTCCAGTAAAAGTGTTAAAAGTTGGTAATTTTGGTCTTTAAAAGATTTCTAGCTAGAAAATGTTGTAAGCTGTGCTACTGATGTCAAAGGTGTCTAAAAGGAGAAGTTTATTGGTTTTCTGAAGGATCCTTTTTTTTTGGGGGGGGGGGGGACGAGCCGGGGGGGAATGCTTGCCGCCTTCAAAAGTAATACTGTTTCTGAATTGGGAATGCTTGCCGCCTTCAAAAGTAATGCTGTTTCTGAATTTAGGACTCTATAATGTTTTAATAGAGTTAACGCTTTGCTATTACTATTTTTGTTTAGCTTCAGGAGCCAATCCCTGTTATCTTACATGACCTCAAGACACTAATGATTTGCAGGTTACATTGAGCCTGTCATGGTTATCCTACATGAGCGGGAGCTTACTTGGGCTGGCCGTGTCTCATGGAAACATCATACTTGTACAATTTCTGCACTTA
>CAVNYN010203793.1:0-32118 GCA_963692815.1 Nyctanthes arbor-tristis | reverse complement strand
TCTCGAGCCTGAGACGCCCGCCTCATGGGCCTCACGACAGGGCCGGCCCTGTTTTTGTCATTCTCTTTTAGATCATCAACAATAAGTCCCTTTTTGAGGGGGTTTAACAATGGCAAATGCAATGTGGATAAATGACACAGCCAAGTGTTAGAAAGGATTCATGTAGCTGATCTAAAATGTATTTTTTTTTCTTTTTTCTTTTTTTTTTGTGCAAACTAAATGTATCTATTTCAAGATTCATAAAAGTTTTTGATAGTGTTGTCATATATACAACATATATTATTCATTATTAGTTGAACGTTGCAAGGGACCCTTAACTTAGAAGTAAGTGTAAAAAAATGAAGCATTAAAAAAATATTACGTAGAATTTTAAATGTATCGAATTTAAGATTTATAAAGTAACTGAAATTGTTGTCATTACCCACCCACATTTGGTTGAACATTGTATGGAACTATTAAATTTCATTCCGTCATTCTTGGTGGAACTTAATAGTAGAAATTGCATATAATCCGTACAAGTTCAACTCTACTTCAAAATAGAAGATGACAAATGTTATGTCACTTTGGGCATCAGTCCAGAATTTTAGAAACAGAGAAGAATATGAACAAGATTTTTATTTGTTTTCAGTAACAAGGAATCAAGTATAGATCATCTCTTTTCTTTATTTGAGCCTTAAAGGTTTCGTTTGGCGTTAACTGCATTTGCTTTTTGTGTGGAACATTACATCCTCTTGAACAGGACAAAGATTGCATTCTGCGTTGGGCATGACAAGCAAAAAAATGTTGGAAGATATAAAAGTTTCCTTCCATATGCTGTAGATGGGGTTCTTTTTGTGATAAAATCATAAAAGATAAAGTTTAATAAGTCTTTTACATAAATTTGAAATTTGATACCATAGAGATGACTTTGTGCAAAAGTTAAAGTTGTTAGGAACAAAGTCTGTTACTCTTAAAAATGGTCTTAAATACTATCTTCTCAAGACAGTATGTAAAGAGAGATGTTAAAGAGAAGGGAATTATTACGTCTGTAGAAGTTAAATCATAAGAGACAAGTATGTTGAATAGATGATAAGAAATAACTATTATGATATTCATGAATTGGGCATCAAATTTTCAATACAGAAGACTGAGTACAAATCAAGAAAATGAATTGCCAAAATTTTAGTGATATACAAATTGCTATTGTAATGTTGCGTATAAGTGTGTGCTAAAGAGTACTTTTGGTTTCTTGGTATTCTTTTTTAATTCTTGTGGAGAATAGAAAATCTGAAAAAAAGCTACTTATCATTCTCTGCTCTAACTTACAAATCTTTCCGCAACCTGAAACAAATGAAAAAATTTTCCGGCAAGCATTTTTAGTCCTTCACCCTGGTATATTAACATTTCAAAAAGAAAAAAAAAAGGTAGGGGGAAGATCAGGTTACCTGTATTGAATTATCAACCGATCAGGTTAATGCAAGTACTATCACAAGGATATGGACAGTCGATCTCCTTGCTTCTGTTTCTTCCAAAGTACCAATCACCAACAGCTTCTGCAATGGCCTGAAAAAAGGTATCAAGGATTTAGCTTAGTGATAATGGACAGAATAAAAGAACCGCAATCATTGTTATATAAAAGACGAAACTTAAAATTGGTTTTCTTCAGAATATATATAGAATTTAAGCCTGTCCAACAGAGTTCATGACAATGATGACGGATATGAGTTCGTGTAACATTTATCCTGGTTAGGATTTAGGAATTGGAAAGAGCAGTAGGGTATTTCAGTAAAGTATAATAACTAAGAAGAGTGGGCCTCTCAACCTTATTGTTTACTCTTGGAGAGTCGGGTGCAAACCACGTTTCTTGCAACTCACTTTGGCAATGAGCAAAACAAGAATTTATGTACATTCCACCTCTTCTTGAGCTGATAAAGAATAACTTCAAAGTTTCAAGCATATATTTCCTGAATACTGAAAGAATGCCAAAGACGAATGTCACATAAAGATGAATAAAAGCCTAAAATCTTTCAAAACCAGGTATGTTTACCATTAAGTAAAAAAGTCTAAAACAAGAAAACTGTATTTAATATTAGTTTCAACACCCACCCACCACCCCCGGGGCGGAGAAAGCAGAGTTAACGTTGTCCTTAGATGATAGTAATACTTAAAAAAGGGATCAAAACCTTGCAGTGTAGATATCTGGACCTCATTACAATCTTTCGGATTAAGCTTGCAGTGATACCAGTGTCCATGAGGATCAGCAGCAGGAGGCACCAGTGCATGATGAAACTGTTGAATACAACAGTAGAGCACTAAGCTCTTATTTGTGACGATTAAAATTCACAAGTAAAGCTCAGTCAGGTATATAATCTTACTTGGTAAACATCGTACGCAGTGTTCAATATAAAAAATGGTGTTCTAATGTATTTCAATGCATACTGTGGGAAGATACACTGCAAAGATTTTCAAAGCTCTTAGACGATGCCTTAGTTTAATCATGGAAAGTTAAACGATACTAGGGAAATCATACTTGTTCAGGAAATGGATAAGAACTTGTGCAATTTTTGTTTAGGTTCTGTTCCACCCCCTGCGAAGCAAAATTGTCCACAGAAGGTTAGCAAATATATATGGAAGATACGAGAAGACTGTAAGAGCTCCTAAAGGATGTCCTGTTAGTTTTAATCTCATATCATCATACGGCACAAGTTACTATGAAGTATTTAAATTTATAGTTCGTGCAGAGATACAAAATCAATTTGATAACTATATATTAAGGCATACCTGCAGAGATACAAGATCCTTGTAGAAATATCTCATTGTGTGATTTAGACCCATGTCTCTTCTGCAACAGATGCCAAAGTTTTTGCAATGAAGAAATTTTTAAAGTGGAAATGAAATTTTGGTATATAAGTTCCCATGTTCAGATAAGAAGGAACTTACACATCCAAAAAATATCCAGCATCACTCAAGCATTTAACACTTGCATTCTTTGGCAAATAACTTGTGAAGTTATCACAGTGTAGAAATGTAGCCAAGCCTCCAGCAGAGCAACCTGACAGCAAAGCCTGAGATATACATGGGAGGAGAAAATGTTATGGAAATGAATAGTGGCTATCAAACTCTAGATTACCTAAAGACGAAAACAATTTTTTTTTCTGAGGTGTGTATTAATCAATATTCAATCTGGCCGTATTAGGTTATTGACAAAATGGTTAAACTTAAGCTAATGTTTGCAGTGAAGTTAAGTCATGAACCAGAACTTAGACAGTTTTACTGAACATGGACAATTTGGGCATGTAACATGATAATCTAGTAGAATTTCCACTAATCAATCTACTTTTAACAGCATGATCATTAATTATCATATCAGGATATGTTGAGCATGTGGGATACATTATGAGAACATTAATGTTTCATTCAGAATAGCTTAAAAAGATGGAAAATTTGCCAACAATCTCATTTACCTTCTTTGCTTGGCCCAAACCTTTTGGGAGAAGATCATGAATAATGGCTTGCCAAATTCTTTGACCTCTAAAATAAAGCAATGATGTCTGCACATTTCACAGTGTAAGCTTCTCAGTCAATGGTAGGCGTAACCTAATAAGAAAACCATTTTCAGTTCATATAACAGAGTTTTCCAATGCAGAACCTTCAACTTAAATTCGTGATTGTTCAACAGTCGGAATCATAGAGAAAAAAGAAGTGAAAATTATAAAAATGAAGATTAAAATTGATCTGCAGAAACTTTGAGAAAATGAGTAACTTGTGCACTCATTCTAGCCGGTCGCCATACAATGTTATTTATAGATTACAAGAGATGCATTCATTTTTTTTAGCACTAGTAGGAGATACTACTTGGACAAGAAAAATAAGGATATTAGTACATACGCACTTGTTACATTGGCAGCACTACTTGCAGTGTTCATGCCTTCTTAATAACTGATGTAAAATACTAATTATTTTAAAATTTACGAATTTATTTGAAATATATAACCTATATTTCTTTGAAAAAGATTTTACTTTCTTAGAATTTTACTTATTCAATTAAAATTGTATATTTGAGCTATCGAAACATGCACTGCAATTAGGACAATCACGCAAAATTAAATGGTAAAGTGACATGGAAGTGCAGAACGATTTAGCAGCTTACCCCATTATCAAACTTAGCATTGCCAGCAAATGAGGCACCATCACAGTATCTGAGTTTCACTCGATTCCAACTGTAAAAATCTGTTCAATTTATTTTAATCAAATATAAAATATCAAGAACCTAAAGAATTCAGAATTTTTTTCCCCTACTTGTATAACTTCAAATAAAGCCTCAGAAAATGATTAGTTAGCTAAAAAAGGGTAAATTATTATTGAGCAATTATTCAAGGATTCCATAATTAAAGCCACAGGAAGCGACTAGTAGCATCCCCACCAACCCCGGACAGAAGAAAACAACAAAAAGTATAAAATGTCCTTAACGCAGTAGTATAAATCAGGCATTAAATATTAATAAGCTTGCTCACTAACAACTATGTCAGATGAGTTCTGCTATAGAACACACCAGACATATGACATGTGAATAAGGTTGCTTACTTGTGGGCTAGTAAAAAATAATAAGCAAACACCCATGACAGATGAGTCATTATTAACTATTTGGCTTATTTGGCCAATCTTGTGAGTTGTGAGCCCGTTTACAGTAATGACATGACAATTTATTGGTAATATATGTTTGCATAATTGGAAATAATGAAAATAGGTCAATGCTCAATAGCAGGAGAGGAAGTAGTAAATACATACATGAGACAATTTGTTGAAAACATATTATAGAATTGAAAACATATTATAGAATAACAAAGGGTAATTTACACCTAATATCCCCAACCTTTGAACTATTTAGAGATCACGCCCTCAACCTTTATTTTTGACCTAGTGGGTCCCCAACCTTTACACTAATCCCCTTCCAACTCCCCAATCAGGAATCCGTTAGATTGTGCCATTAATACACATGCGTGCACTCCAATTGACCAAATGAACTCGGGACATAAATGGAAGAACACAATGCCCCTTTTTTAGACTCATATAATTGAAACCATTAGTTGTTTCAAAAAATCATCCAATATACAAATTCTAGAAGGCAACAGAGAACCCTCATCTTCCCCTTCGATGGTGTTGCCTGACTTCTACTTCATCTACTGTGAAACAAGGTCTTGCCAGTTAGGAGAATGAAGCAAGAACTTTTCTCTTCCTATCATACAAATTGGATTAGCTGCCAAAATTGAGCCATGATGCTAGAAATATGCATGTTTAATCATGAATTTTATTTCATTTTGCAATTTTTTGAGGATGTTTTCTTAGGGATTATGTGCTCTATGATTCTAGGATGTTTATGGTGAAGCAAACTCTAGAAAAATTTTCTTTGATCTAGGCTGCTGTATTAGTCCCCAACCTTTTGAAGTCGTTACACTATACGTTCCCAACCTTTTAAAGGCGTTACAACATGCGTCCTCATCATTTCGAAGATGTCCCCAACCTTTACTTTTATAACATTGCCGGTCCCCCTTTAAGCGCAAAAATAGAATTAAAACAACTCTGTGGTTTAACTAAAATTTTTCATTCCATAGCCAAGTATTACACCAATAGAATAGGCATTATGGGAAAGCACATAACAGTCGCACTTAGCCTAGATCAGTAGTTTCCACATAAGAAGCAAGGCTAACAAAAAAGAAATCTTGATTTGGCCAACCAAGTCTCCAACGTGCCACCTCCCAAATGAAGCCTTCTCTGCTCTTCTTCAAGATTGCAAAGAACTAGATATGTAGGAATTATGTTTACATGATAAACAGATGTTTCACTGCACAAAGCAACCTTTTTATCGAGGGAGAAATTTTCTTGGAAAAAGTAGCACAATTTTTTAGAGGGAAGGGAAAAGAGAAGCCTTGTGTTCTTCCAATTATGCCCCTAGTTCATTTATTCAATTAGGCTCCACACACTCACATTAACGGCACAATTTAACGGATTTTGTGATGAGGGACCAGGGAGGAGATTAGTGTAACGGTGGGGACCCATTAGGCTAAAAATAAAGGTTAGAGACGTGATATCTCGATAGTTTAAAAGTTGGGGACGTTAGGTATAAATTACCCAATAGCAAAGCCTGAATGAAATTTAAAAAAAAAAAAGGGATTGCCACGTGTAATACAAAGCCTAGATAGGGGATACTAGCATTGGGAGTGGGAGAAGGCTGGAATTGGTAGATATTCAAGCACTAATAGCTGTATGTTTTTGGCGCTAATTGATAGACAGTGAAGACTATCATTATTCATCATCACGTGAGAGAGGACCTAACATGAAGAGCTTAATGGGAGAACATGAACCTTGTCGCCTAATTACAATACACTACCAGAATACAGCCGTGAAAGATGCTTCTAGGCTAGCAAAAGGTAGCCAAGAAGATCACGCCTATTTGGACTTTGGTAGTCAATCTGTAGTTCGATAATAAAGAGAAGAAAAAGAAACTATTTTCTAATAACAAGAAAGAGGCTAAAAGTTGCAAGCTGTCCCTTAGTAAACTTCCGGTAAAATTTTAGATTCTTTTGAGGACAAGATGCATACCGGGGTTTAGTGAGGCATTATTACTTAAAATGCCCGAAAAAACCTCCATCTTGCCCATGTAACGAGTCGATCCTCTGCGAGTTTGTGATCTGTCCAAGCATGACTTAATATCGTTGCACCAGCCTCCACCCTATATTGATCATCATGGACAAATAGTTAATAAAATTCTGGGTTATTAAACATGGGACATAATTGCTTACAGACTAGATGCAGCTATCATCAATTAATTAATTAGTACAATAATTTATTATTATTATTATTTAAAGATCCTACACAAGTAAAAAACCATTTGCTTAAATTAGATCAGGCTACTTAGAAAAATGGCTTTAAACATGCATAGCCACGAGACAAATTGAGGGATGATCAATTGGGCAATCTTTGTTAGCGCTGAAACTTTGAAAAGAGAAGAAATCTATAAAAACATGGTCCCCCGTCTTGAGAAGGACGGACCTACAGTGCAAAAAGACCACTAGAGAAATGTGTTGTGCCGGACCAATCCTCTAAGTAGGCAATTTCAATTGTCTCCACTCTCCACCCATCCCCGCCTAACATCACTGTCTTAATTACCTAACTCACTATATGTGATTTCCTTATCTTATATATATCCATTAAATGTCTTTCTATGTAAAATTGTAAATGATGCAAGCATTGAATTTTTCAACAAACGCCAAATCTGTATACAATAAGGATATAGGCCCGCGAAGATAGCCAAAGAAAGTCACGTTTCAGCCATCATTTTATTATGATTTTATTAATACTGAATTTAAAGAGGATGGCCAACGGTTGCTTTGAATGGGAAATATTGAAGCCTGGCCAATTAAAAAAAAAACAATTTTTTTAAGGGATAAGAATGATGTAAAGATCAGCAAAAAGATAAAAGTGAGAAAAAAAGCTCCAAGATCTATAAAAATCAAGGTCGGTTATATCTATCACTTTTCTCTATTTGTATAAAATATTGGAGTCATTACTTTTCTTTCAAATCAATAGTGTTGTCATATGCACGCGGGCTCTGTGAACAAAACCCGTGTTGGCTCTACAGAAAATTGGGAACGCTAAATGCCTTGATAAGAAATAAATTGCATATTGGCCTATTGGGTGATGATTGAAGTTCAACTTTGACTTTCCAAATACCGTTAAATAGATTGAAAGGATTGGATTGAAAAAGAAGATTATGACAGACAGTTTAAAGAAGAAAACAATTGCGCGTCGAAGAGAGAAGCATAGTCATGTATTCTTTTTATGTGTGTAGGAAAGGAAAATATTTCTCGTACTCGCGAGAACCACACGTATATTCAAGAGTTTCAACTTATCAATAAATTGAGCTATTAAATCCACTCGTTGGTTCTTTATTTTAGCATGAATGATGATACCAGAAATTCCTTCTTCGACCTAATTTGGTGTTTTCCTCAAGCAAAGCCAAACACTCTTTTCAACCTAACATTGCATCTAATGGTATTGCAAAATTAATTATTTTGAAAGAATTTCACAAATCACAACTAATCTCTAATTACCGATAAAACTAGGATAGAAAAAAAGGGGCTCAACCAAGCATGATAGAAAAACCAACTAACTGACTTGGTTCAGTTGGTTTTATTTAAAATAAAAAAAAAAGAGGACCAATTCGCGTAAGCTAGCCGGTTTTCAGAAAAAACTGACTTTTTAGATGGTTAAAATGTCTAAATCGCCGTACGTTCAGTTTCAGTTTCCCAAAATGAAAACCGATTCTGGGCGGTTCGGTTGCCGGCACCAAACCGCCAGACCGAAGATCATAAAACTATATAAAATTTGTAAGCAATAATAATTTGACCAATTATTTATATGTTTAAAACCTCCGGTTCCTGTCATTGAATGGCAGACGTACAAACACTTTCTCCATTTTTGCCCCCCAAAAAGTGCAAAAATTTTTACTCTAAACAGCAAAAAGCCGGTAGCGTGCATGTTGTTACTGAATAATACAGAATATCTTTACCGTTTTTGGCCCTCAAATGAACAAAAATTACCTCAAACTGTAGAAGCCAGTTGCGCGCCCCCGCCCCGAATCCTCTGTCCAGATGATACGCCGGCAAACTCCCGTCCAAACAATCTGCCATTTATTATTTTTATTTATTTATTTTTTTATGTGTCAAGAAAAAAAGGTGTAAACCAATATGAATTTCGGGAGGAACAAAAAAATGGCGGATTGCTTACAAGCATCGAGAGACGAAGCATTCCGAACCAGAGTCATGGTCACCAAACGGCGCTCTTCCGAGTAAATGCACCACGGGGCGCACGTTAGCAAGACCAGCAAGCTTAATACAACTGCGATTGAATCCATTTTCATTTACGCAGAGCTCAACGTCAATGAAACAACAGCGCAGAGAGGCCTGGAACTCAAATATGTACTATAATAATTTGAACGAAACAAGCAAATCTACCGCAAAAGGAAAAAGAACATGTATAAGGAAAGGTTTTGGTTGTGGTGCATCATTGAAAGATCACGGAAATTAATTAAAGAATCTGCACTTGAGTTACACTTTAGGAAATTCCTTAATAGGCGTATTTTTAAGAGAGATTACGAAAAGAAAAACAAATCCTCATGAAAATTTTTCTAAACCTGAAAGAAAATTTCAATGAATGCTTTGATGAATGAGCTGTTTGAATTTCTATAGAAGAATCAAAATAAAAATAGAGGAATTAATTATTCTGGGGATGGATTAGGAAATGAGTTAACAGAAGACAGACTGGAGGGAAAGAAGTATGAAACTTGGGTGAAAGGTATTAATGGCGGCACTTGGCTTTATTTTATATACAAAAGTTGGGGGGACTTCCCGAGACTGGAATGTCTATTTACTGAGAACAAAAACGTTCATAATGGACCAATGGTATGGCTTGGCGTATGAGAAAAAGGGAAAATTATCTGTCGGCGATTGTTCTATCATTCGACCAGCAGGTCGGTCTTTAACTTCTGAAAACTGAAATTTTATCTTCATTATCATTTTGCAAAGTAGGATTATTAATTTTTCGGGTGGACCCTATTCATGACAACTTGTACTTTTACTCTAGAGTATCTCTAATGCATAGTAGTAGTCATGAAATAATGTGACAATTGATAAAAAAATGTATCTATTTGGCATATTATGCTAACATTTTTAATGATAATGTCAAGCATTAATTTATCAAATTAATAAATTTCTTTTTTTTTCAAAATATGTACAAAGTGTTTGGCTAGTATCTAGACTTTTTTTTAGATTATAATCTGTCACACGGTATCATTTCATTAGTTTCACTTTTTTTAAAAAGTAAAAAACTAAAAGTCAAGCCCCAATTTTTACTTTTTACAAAAAGTAGTTAATAAAATAAGGATAATGCTACTTTTACTTATTGAGTTACTTATTAGGTGACTTAGAAGGGTGTATATATCTTTTTGCCTATATATTTCAATTAAATGTAAAGGTATTTTTGCCAATGTATTAAATAGTTATTTAATGACAAGTAATCGAGCAAGTGATTTGACAAGAGAATATAGCATAACCTATAAAATAATGTCACGTAATAGATTATAATTCAACAAATAATTCAACTCCTTGCCATACACATATGTAATAATAACTTGCCATATATAGAATATGGACATTGTTATATTGGAGAGTTTATTAGGGTGAGTTTGATTGCAAGTATGGAATTTACTTGAAAAGAAAATATTTTCTTGTCAATTGAATTTCATATAAAATAAATTGTAAAGCGTTTAATTGAAAGCGTTTAATTGAAAGTGAAATTTTCAAGAAAAAATATGAATTATCTAGAAAACAAAAAACATACACTCTTATTGGAAAATATTTTCCATGTTTTCAAGGAAAATGTTGTCACCTGACCACAAGTTGAAAAATATTTTCTCTAGAAAAATGTCAATCAAACACCACACATTTAGGAATTTAGATGGAAAAACTAATTTTCCACGGAAAATTTTTAGTAATTAAACACGTTCTAAATGTAATATCAATATTCTTGTCATATATATACCGTCAATATTGTTATATTAGAGATACCCTTATGATCCCAATCAACAGATTTTAATCATTGTCTCTTTATTGAAGTTGCAATTATTTCATCCCAGTAACTAATGTTCCCTATAGTGGTCATCATATGTTGAGTCTCTTGATTTTCATTATTAGTAGAATTAGATGTAGTCCTCTTGACTGAAATTAGAAAAAGATGTTCTAGATTGCACAAAAATTAAAGTAGAAATATTTTACATTACGCTCTTGTCGTCAATTATAATTGTTGCGAATGAAAATTACCTTCTTATGTGAATAAAAAGGATCATCTTTATTCTTTAATAGTTGAAAACTAATTTGTCAACTATTATTAAAAAAAAAGTTTAGGATTAAATTGCCATTTTTGAAGGTTTGGATGTTGAAGTTAGGATTCAATTATTATTATTATTATTATTATTATTTTGTCTTTTTTCCTTTGGGAAATATCAAGAAATGCAATGATGAGGGAGAGAGTGAGTTTCAAGTCATTTTAATGGGGTATGAGCTTTTTAGGTGGTTTCACTTGCTTTTCCTTCCGGTGGTTAACCACCTTTTGAAATCCCTAAGATTTAGGTTGGAATTGAACAGTGCTATTAAGATGTGAGGAGGCCGTGAATGGTGGTGACATCAAACTGTGGATACCTATACGTGTTAGCTTGAGTTTTTATTAATCAATTCATATCTCGTGTAACAATTATTATTTGATTGAGATTTATATGAACAGAAAATTATCTTAGCTTCCAAGATTAAGTACGTTTGTTTCCTCTCTAACTAATTATATATATAAAATAATGCTACACGTACAGATGTGTGTATAAATATATTTACAGATATGGAGTAAAATTATAATTTTACCTATATATTTTCCATTTCTTTCAGTGCATAGTATGTGATGAAATTGTAATTTCACACTATTTCTGTAAACGCTTTTGTATATTAGTTGAAAGTAACTGATTATATGTATTTATTTATTCTTTTACATGGATAAATAATGTTCTTAGAATACTAAATTTTGCAAACTATTTTCCTAGTTTATCATTATTTAATTTAATGAGGATTAGTATTATTTAAATTAATGATTACAACTAGACAAGTTATATAGGGATAAAGTCAACATCAATGAAGGAACCAAACGAAATACATATATGAAAATTTTCTAAAACCAACTGTACATGATTCCTTATGAAATCAATTATATGATACAAGGTCTAGAAAAATATACAATATGATCTAATAAAAATTTCAACATCTAACCCCACTATAACATGTTTCCGTGCTATTTCGTCACGTCAAGAGGTTATTATTTCAATAATTATAAAAATAATAAAGAACCAAGCTGGTCTAGAACAAAACTGACTTTAATATTACGGCAAAAAATGTTGCATTTATCAAGATGAGCAACTCACATGTTATATTAATCATTATCTTTTTTTCATTTTAAAACGATGTGAAATTTAACTTGACATTAATATTGGTATGTAACAATATTAGTGCTGAGGAAAAATTCCACTGACCTTAAAATTGAATTTCTTTAGATCTAGAATAAATAAATTGATCATTGTAAAAAGGATGCATAAATAAAGAATTTATCCTATTGGAAAATTCCACATGTCATATGAATACAAGAAGATATGAGAATAACTTATGAACGACCTTGATCATTATGAATGAACCAATTGTAATTTTGTGAAAAATAATAATAATTAATAAGATATCTGATATTTGTCTATCATTATCGAGTCAAATAATTGAAATCCCATATAAATCTTTTCATTTTGATTGATTTAACTATTGGCGATAATTCTTTCAAAAAAACTATTGTCGATAATTGAAGTTAAGCATGTAATAATAAGAGAATAAGATGATTAAATGAATAAGTTAGCCTTATTTATTTCGTCAAAGTATATATATTCTATGATAGATGATATGTAGCGAACTAAAGATTTTCATTTTTCCAGCTACCAAGTTAAACTATTTTGTTTTTCCATACAGATTTTACATTATTAAAAGAAAACGTTCATTAAGAAAGTGATGGAGGCTTGATAGTCCGATCCATCTTTATCTAGCTATCAAGTAGATAGCCACCATTTTAGACTTTTTGTTTAATTATCTTCTCATATATGTAGTAGTTTATCATGATATCCACTAAATAAGACTGACATATTGCTCCGTCTCAAATGGGCTGAAATTTCTCATTCTGAAGTTCTAAATGGGATTGTGATGAAAAGCACGGTCCTCATATGAGGCCAAATAATTCCAATCAAAAGCATGATCCTTGACGGAGGCAAAGTTGTGACTGAAAAATATCCATATGATCACTACTCAATATAACTATGAAAATGTCACTTATTAATGTCTTTAGAATTGCTCCTTCCAAAATATAGGGCTGAGCCTTCTCAAAAGTTATAATAAAATGGGATTGTGGGGGGGGGGGGGGGAGTAAAAGCCCCCTTGTCTTTGCCCAGTTGCAAGACCGGTTTTCTCACCTCAGGCCCAGAGTCAAAAGAGGCATATTCTGGTTACTTGTATCATACATGCTAATTTACACAAGTGCATGTTATAATTGTAACTGTGAAATGCTTTATAAGCTTTTCACGACTAGTACTAAAAAGTATCGCTAGACTATTTTATAGGACCATTTTTAAATCTCACCTAAAGTCCCAAGAAATACAGAACCGACACTAGCCAGTTGGTCCTCGAATTAAATGAATATCTCATGGGGGAAAACGATGAGATTAATTCCCCCATAAGCTTGAAACCCGTGTAATAAATCTTTGCATTTCTGTTGTCAGCCATGTTCGGATTCCTAAAATCAAGATATATCCACAACTTCCTTCATTTATCGTCTTTAGTCTTGTGACATCGTAAGATACAATTTTCGCTAGTAGTAGGCGGCTTTTGGCACCAAAAAACCATTATGTGTTTGACTCAAACAAGAATTCTGTACTTGTTGTTTAATAGAATTAGAAGTTCTCTCAAACTTAACATCTTTGATATGCAACATGGAATGTAAGGTTTCAATTCATTCGGTTGATATATCGTATTTCTCTCGCTTCACCAATCCTCAAGTAGAAGCCCTCCATGGAGTCTCTGCGACTGCGGGATCTTGCTTATTTGCTCGAACCGGGGAATGTCGCACTTGATTTCACAGCCATAGCCGTGGCATTTGCGTCCGCACATCGCTCCTTTAAGTACCAAAAACAAGTAGAGACAAATGACATACCAGATGCATATTTTACTTTGAACAAGTCTGAAGCAATGATGATCCCAATAATGGCCTCTTCCAGTTTGCTTTTGATGTTCTATTACTACTATTCTTTCTCACAACTCCTTATTGCTTTTACTGATCTTGTTTCTCCTTCAGCTCTATACTTTTCGCTGTCACCATTCATCACCGGCGATGACTCGCTCTTTTGGTTATCTACTTGATATGCATCGACCGGGTCATTTACCCCAAGGCATGGTCTTTTAATGGTGTCTTGCCTCGCTGTGGTATTAGCATGGCTGGTGTCAGGCCATTGGATATTGAACAACCTGTTGGGAACCTGTATTTGCATTTTTATTGTTAGCCATATTCGCGTTGCTAATATCAAGACAACAGACGTGCTCAATTTTCCTTCTTGTTCTGTTTATCTATGACATATTCTGGGTGTTCCACTCAGAGAGGTTTTTCGGGGAAAATGTTATGGTATCTGTAGCGACTCAACAGTCGCATAATCCCTTGTATGCCGTGGGTGGTAGTTCAAGCCTTCCTAGTTCCCAGTTGATAGCTAAAAACCTTGATTTTCCTGCAATTATCCTCTTCCCGAGGAACTTGTCATGGCGCGCAAATCCTGCAGGGAGCAGCTCTGCAATCCTTGGTCTTGGCGACATTGTAAGACACATAATTTATATTGTAAATAACCTTAACAAGAAGGCATTTTGAGAAGTTATAACAGAGGAAAATGTTACTATTGTCTGTTGGAAACCAGGTTAATGTGTTTCCTGGGATTATTTTTTGTTGTTATGCAGGGCATTCCTTCTATGCTTTTAGCATTAGTTCTTTCTTTTGATAATCGAAACGGCAAGGCAAAGATAAGCTGCTCTTTGGGTTTACAATCTTCAAAGCAGTTTACTTACTTTCCATATGCTCTTTCTGGGTATGCAATGGGACTGGTTATTACCTCAGCTGCTTGCATTTTAACGCAATCAGCTCAGCCTGCACTTCTCTATTTGGTAAGTTTAACAGTTATTCTACGGTAGACTTGAAGAGCCCTTTTATCAAGTTTATGATGCCCTTAACTTTCAAACGTTGCTACTCATGTAATTCATAAATGTAGGCACTTTTTACATTAGGGCCGGCACTCTTCATCTCTTGGAGGAGAAATGAACTAGCAGAACTTTGGGAAGGACCAAAGACAATCTAGGTGCTACCGTGCCAGAAGCACAAGCAATTGCTGGCCAATGACCATCAGCAAATCAACCTCCTCCAGAACTTGATCAACAAACAACACAACTTGTAAAATTTTTGTTAGAGTTGATCTATTCCCTCCATAGAAACAGATGTCCAATGAGAATTGTTACATGGATAGATGCTTGAACAGAAACTCACATTTTGTTAACAGTCGAGCTGAAACCAAACCATCTTGAATGAATTCAAGAACATAAAAGTTTTGGGTTCCGAACAGCTATGACTATGGTAGTTGAACCTAATATAAGATGACAAATTACAACTCAAGAAGTAACAAGTACTTGGCCATCTTGTTCATTATAGAAAAAGGGTCAATGATAGAAAAAAGTAAAATTTTAGTTCAACAATCTTGTTCTAATACTAGCATATAATAATAAGATATTTATTGCGTTACGGACATCTTATAGCGTTAAGGACATCGGCCTTGCAACTGAGATATAGCAATAAGGGGATTTTTTTTTTTTTAAATTTGTTTATTTAAGAAGTAGGGCAACAGATGATACTATAAAGTACACAAATTTTCATTCAATTTAATTAGTTAACGAATATAAGAAAAGAATTAACTCACGTAAAGGTGTATAGATCAAAATGATATTATTTCTATGTTATCTCGTTTTCACTATTGTCTTCTTTTCAAAGTCTTTACCGTGACTTCCGTTTGAAAATAAAGGAAAAAGAATATTAGCATGTGTGTATATTATATAGTGTATATTATATACACACACGTATATAATATTTATTTTAATATTAATCTATATATATATATATATAAGAGAAGGGTGTCTTTTCTTACTCATCTTCTAGCTCTGTAAGATTTCTAGCTCTGTAAGATTTCTGGCTCTATAAGATTTCTGATGACATCATTTAATTCTTTTTTTTGTATTTTTATTTTTATCTTTTTTTGAGATTGTTACACTAATTTATTAAATAATATTCAATTTTTCCTTTATTAACTCATATCTGATCCTCAATTTACGGTGTTTTCTTTAATCAAATATTTTGAATTAGGGATCTATCACTTATCAAATCGAACACGAAATTAATTGAGAGTTCTATTTTTAAAAAAGCACATAGTAATTTTTATGATTCGAAAACACAAATATAACATGTCTCTAAACTAATAAATTTCTAAAAATCTGTAACTTTAATTATAAATTTCAATTTTGGATAATTTTTGAAGAAATTTTTATATAGCTATTGTAGTGTAATAATCAAATTGATTTTTTTTTTTTAAAATCATTGTACTCCAATTTGTTGATTCTATAATTAAATTGGAACTTTTTGATAACTTCGTATGGAACAATTTAAATCTTATTGTATTTGAAGTTGGATTATTTATTTGAGAGATTGAATGAATGTTGGTACGGTTACACTGTAATAGCTGTTTAATAATTTTTATTAAACATTTTATTTTTATTGAATCACCTCAATTAATTTTTATTTATATATGTATAATTATCTGATATGAATAACTGATATTTGTTAGTTGTCAAACATGAATTGGTTGTCACTTTTTTATGCCAGATAAATATGTCTTTCTAGAATTACTATTGTTATTATTACTTTCAGATATCGTGCAACGCACGTGTGAGAATTTTAGTATTATTAAAATGCACACACAAATATAGAGACACATACACATATATATACATATTTTAAAATTATATTATGTTATTTATTTATTATTATTGTTTTTTAACCGTTCGGTATTTCCGCTGGTAATAATAGGTTGAAGCCCGGAAGGTGTGCCGGTTGCCGGATGAGATAGGATATACAGAACCCTAGATCAAACCCTTTAAAATTTTCCTATTATTCCTTTGTAATTAACCATAGATTGCGAAAATTTTAATATCCGGACAACCAATTGTTAGCCGTGATAAATTTTACCACTGCATTTCCGTGGAGCTTCGAATTCGTGGAATTTCAGGAATGAGTGCCTTTATCTCCACTACGTCGTGGTGTCCGAGCTCTTTCAGCTCAAATTGGCTCTCAATTGCCGGAAATCAACGCCGATTTTTGTGTGCACGCGGTTGCAGAAGCTGGATCGGTACGGGTTGAGGGTTGTGTCACGTGTGATTCGGAATAGTGCTGCTAATAGTAACGGAGTGGAGGAACGCCGTTCTGCGAACTCATCATGGATAAATTCGAATTCATTGGGTGAAGGTTTCTCAGGTTGGTCCAGTGCTGACGGTGAAGAGCACTCTGGTGACTCGCGGCCAAAGCAATCGCTTGCAGGTGAGAGCTTTCTCTGTTTAAATTTTGTTCATTTTTATTAATTTGGGTCTTCATCTCTGATAGTTGTTTGTTAAAAAGTTTGACTGAGTATGATCAATTTAAATTTGAAATGGGAATTAGCCATATCTTTGTATGTAAAAGAAAATTTCTATTTACTTCAAAAAAAAAAAAAAAGATCTTTTATACATTCTGGTGGTTGCTTCAATTTTATAGCTGGATTTTTATCCAATGGATGCGGAAATTTCTCTGTACCATACTAAGAAACTTGCACCATAGAACTCAGAAAGGACAATGATAAAAAATAGTAAACCAGATGCATGTATACTTTGCTGGTTTGAAATGTCGGTAATATATACTTGCTATAGAGAAATCCGAAAAAATTAATTCCCATAGTAAAAAAAAAAAAATGATGTAGATAAACTTAGAGGTTTGATGCTTTTACAAGAAAATGTGTAGTGATGAATTTTAGAGTTTCCTCATGCTGATGAATTCTCTTATAGACTAGTAACACCTGTAAAGTAGTTCTCTTTCAGGGATGCTGGGAGCAGGAGTTGCAGGGATTCTTCTTGTAACTGGATTCACTTTTGCCGCACTGTCTATAAGCAAGCGAGGCAGTTCAAGTGATCTCTCTCTCTCTCTCTCTATATATATATATATATATATATATATAGGATAAGCTGTTTCCTCGTAGAGTAGTTGAGTCAGACTGATTGGGTGTATACAGGAGTGAAACAGCAGATGGAGCCACTGGCAACACAACAAGAAGAGTCATTGTCTTCTGATAAACACATTGATGGAGTTGAAGACGAGCAGAACACAGACAATCTTGAGATACTAGAACATAGCAATCCAGAAAGCAAGACTGTAGGTCACGAGGATCATTCTTCAGGTAACGAAAAGATCGAAGCTACTGAAAGTAGAAGTAGTGACGGTACTGTTGCAGGACAGTCACCTGAAGATCGTGTTATCACCAACAGTGGCTCTATTCCGAAAGCTGACCATAGTGAAGCAGTGGATAATGATATTTTGGATGCTCCCGAAGTGACAAATAAACCACCTGATTCTGATACTAGTGATGATCCTATAGCTGCCTTAAGCATTCAGAGGGAAAGTGATGATCTTACTTCTGAAATGAATGGGCCAAAGGTAGATAACCCTCTCAACAATGTCTTTTCTGAACCATCTCTTTCTGATGCTAGTTCTGCAAATTTAAGAACTGCAGAAAGTGAAATACCTGGCCCAGGTGAGAGAGATAGTTCAAATTTGTCACCGGACCCAACTTCCGTTGAGCCACTCTCAGTTGATTCAGAGTTGGATGCAGTAAAGCCAAGCATTGTTCATGAAGAGTATGACGAGACTAGAAGCTCGTTTTCAAACAAGTATGTTGAGCCAAGTGAAGCTCTCGGGGTTTCAGTTGACCATGGTAATTTTCATCCCAGTCTGGAAAATACAAATGGAAGTGCATCAAGTGGGACTGTGCCAGAAGCAGTTTATCAAGTTGCATATGAACAACAGGGCAATGATTATATTAATATGAATCCTAACAGATCATTTTTTGACTCTACAGCTGGTATTCCTGCTCCATCTATTGTCTCTGCAGCTCTGCAGTCAGCTCCAGGAAAGTTTTTAGTTCCTGCTGTTGTTGATCAACTTCAAGGTCAGGCATTAGCAGCATTGCAAGATTTAAAGGTACTTTATCAGATTACTGTTGGCATGATCAGAACTTTGGTTTGTTTGCAAAACAAGTTGCTTCTGACCTTTCTCGTTTAATTTTATCATTACATTTGAACACTTGCTTTATTCAGTTACCAGGGAAAACTGGAGATTTACATTTGAACACTTGCTTTATTCAGTTACCAGGGAAAACTGGAGATGTTGCTTTCATTGAGTTCCTCTAACGAGTAAATTGTTTTCTGACTGATATATGAGTAACCAACCAGAATTTAGTGAGCCTTTTCTTTTATTGGTTTGTCAAGAAACCTAAAGCAAAGCCATTAAAATGTAGAAATGTTTTAAATAAAATTATTTTCCCACAGCAGGTATTTTATGACAGTGCAGTTGGAGGGCATTAGGGTGTTAGCATAAAAGGACTCATGAGATTTTTTGTCTTCATCTACATATGAAACAACTTAATGATCTAATTTTTTTAGAGGACTTAATTACTAATTAAAATACATGAAAATGAATACTTTAGAAAATGGACCAGATAATTTCATGCAAAGCAACACTTTGTATGATGATGAAGTCAAGCACACCCCATAGTGGAGTTAACCTCTTGGCATAGCTCTGACCATATTCTGCAGCAATTTCTAAACGTACCAAAGAATCTTGAAGAAGATTGTTTTCCAGTTTTAACCGAAAATGTTGTAAATGTTAATCGATTAATCTGAATTCTGGCATACACTGGTATGCATGCTCATATTCGTGTTTGAGTTGAGCATGGAGTTCATCTAATAATAGGCTGCACCTGAAAATTCCACTTTCTTTTATTTCACATCTTGAAATTAACTCATTCAAGTAGGCAAATCAAAGATGACAATGGCATTCCGTAAATTTCTGGAGTATGAAGGTTCAGCTGTAAATTATAATGCATGCTTGATGATCTTGAAACCCAGTTTTAATGTACTGAACCCTTTTAGGTTATTGATGCTGATGTTCAAGCGGGAGACCTGTGTACTCGCCGAGAATATGCTCGTTGGTTGGTTTCAGCGAGCAGTGCTCTTTCAAGGTACAATATCTCTTGTTTCATATTGAACGGGAAGAGATATTTACTTTATTCTATCTGAAATGATAATAGATAAATGAGATGGTGTTTAAAGTGGTATTACAGTTTTTTCTAAATTTCTTTTAGAAGCACAGCTTCAAAAGTCTACCCAGCAATGTACATTGAGAACATTTCTGAACTTGCATTTGATGACATTACACCGGAAGACCCTGATTTTCCTTCCATTCAAGGTAGGGACTTGAGTGGGTAATTGTCCATATTTTTAAAGTGGAATTTGATTAACTTTCCTTTTTTGAATTTGGTCTCTGAATCAGTGAGATGTTTTCAGGCTTGGCAGAAGCTGGACTTATCTCCAGCAAACTTTCCAGACGTGATATGCAGTCATCTGTAGATGAAGACCTAAGCCCCGTGTTCTTCGCCCCTGAAAGGTAGTGCATTTGACACTCGTGAATATTTGTGGTGCTTCTGTTACAGGATTGTCTTTTTTCAGATTAGATTTGTCTTACAATGGTGAACTGAATAACAAAAATAAGAAAGAATATAAAAGAAAATGGATGCTTATTGTATTGGGACCTGCATCTGGTATTTGGAAAAATTTCCTGCAGGTTTTCTTGTTTCTATCTGAAGTTCTATACATTGCTCATTTAAGTTCTGTAAAAACTGAACTTTGTCATCACGTTCTTGATTCTGTGCATTCATGTGTTGTTTAACTGCAACACCATCTGGAACCATTTTTCTGCTCAGCATTTCTGTATACACTCCTTTTACTTCCTAGCCATGTGTCTCATGTGTACTTTCCGTTACGGTCTTCATGTGGCATTGCTTGTCCATATAGCATGTTCAAATGTGATATTTTTTGCTTCCAACTCTTCAACTATTCCTGAAACTGTGTTGTTGCAGCCCTTTATCTCGCCAGGATCTTGTGAGTTGGAAGATGGCTCTAGAGAAAAGGCAGCTACCTGCAGTTGATAAAAAGGTTATATAAATTTGATACTGGTTACTTTATTTATTGTTGTGCATAACATTTAAAGCATTTATGAATTGTCAATCAAGCTGCTCTTTCCTGCAATCAGACCTTGCAGCAGCTATCAGGTTTCATAGATGTTGACAAGATCAACCCAGATGCATGGCCTGCACTTGTAGCTGATTTAGCAGCTGGAGAACAGGGGATCATAACCCTGGCGTTTGGTGAGTTTCATCGCCGTCAATGTCATTCTTTCTAATGTGTACTTGTTATATAGATTGAGCTGTCCTATTTCCATGATAGGATGTACGAGACTGTTCCAGCCAGGAAAACCTGTAACAAAAGCACAAGCTGCTATTGCCCTGGCAACTGGTGATGCTTCTGCTGTTGTCAGCGAGGAACTTGCACGTATCGAGGCAGAGTCTATTGCAGAAAAGGCTGTAACTGCTCATAGTGCTCTAGTTGCTGAAGTTGAGAAGGATCTCAACGCAAATTACGAGAAAGAGCTTTTTCTGGAAAGAGAAAAGTTTAGTGCTCTTGAGAAATTGGCAGAGGATGCGAGGCGAGAATTGGAGAAGCTCAGGGCTGAGCGGGAGGAAGAAAATCTTTCCTTAATGAAGGAAAGAGCTGCTGTTGACTCAGAAATGGAAGTTCTTTCTAAGTTAAGGCGTGAGATGGAGGAACAGTTGCAGACTGTTGTGAGTAATAAGTTGGAGATTTCCTATGAAAAAGAAAGGCTTAACAAGCTTCGGATTGATTCAGAAGCTGAGAATCAAGAGATTTCACGGTTACAGTATGAGCTAGAAGTTGAGCGAAAAGCCTTATCCATGGCTAGGTGAGAAATTGGCTTTAATCTTTGCATTTTCGTTAAAGCTTATCTTTCAGTGAGAAATTATAAGATAGTCAAGAGATTGCATATGAATACCCCCTTGCTGATCTGCATTTTGATTAGAATTGGTATAGGTCATTTTTTAGTTAGTGTGCATAGATCATAGGCGTCCAGCAATTTCTTTTCTTTTGGTAACAGCTCTCTTCGGGCCTGCTTGTAACAGTAGTGCATGTGAAATTCCAGTCAATCCAATTCTTTTTATCACTTCCCAAAGTCCCGATCCAGCATGAAGAAATTCCTTAGTTGGTCCACACATGTCTGCAGCAGCTTTTGTGAGAATTTTAATGGGGGCATCACTAGGCTCTGTTTAATGATATTTCAACGAAAAAATTATAAACAAAGGAGTGAAAATAAGCTCCTCCAAAGTTCAAAAAAAGAAAATTCCTTTGTAGATTGTTTCTTGCAATGTTGAGATTATCACTACAATTTTGTCCTTATAAATTTGACCTTTATTAATTTATTAAGATTATCTTTCCCTTTTTCTTTTCTGGAGTGTTCTCCCCTCAATAGCAAGTAGCTATCTCACCAGTCATAATTTACACCTTCTAAAAACTTTACCAGGCCCCTTCACAAAAAAATAAAAAATAAAAAATTTATCTTGTCAGACATGATAGTTAACCTGCTGGAGTCACTCGTGGGACTAAGAAATGCTGGTTTTGTGTCAATTATTTCGATGGCTGTGCAACATGGAACATGTCGAAAACAATCTTCCGATCTGTTTACAGTACAAAGTCATGAAAAAAGTTCTTCATGGTATCTAGCAAGTTGAAATTTGAAGAAAGGAAAAAGTTTAAACCTCCATTTTATCTTATGGTTTTCTACTTCTGTTGGACAGTGGAAGGTTCTGTCGTTGAATTCAAATGCAAGGAGGTCTCTGATCAGAGAGAGTTGATTGTGATTTTGGTTTTGGTTTTCAATACCTTTTTGAGACATCCTAAAAGAGGACTAGAACTGTTACAGGAAAAGTTAACAATATGATGTTTCTGAAGTAAAAAAAAAATCATATATATAATACTCAAGGATGATTATATTATTTTATTGCTTTTGAATTGAAATTGATTTTATCGATTTCATATATTTTCTTCCCAGAGCTTGGGCTGAAGATGAGGCAAAAAGGGCAAGAGAGCAATTAAAAGTCCTGGAGGAGGCTAGAGAGCGTTGGGAGAAGCAAGGCCTTAAAGTTGTGGTTGACAATGATCTTCGCCAAGAAGAAGACGACAGAGTTACGTGGCTTGCTACTGGAAAGCAGCTCACAGCCGAAGGAACCATCAACAGGTCTGAGAACTTACTCGACAAGCTTAGGCCAATGGCAGATGTAGTGAGAGGTAAATCCAAACAAACAATTCATCGGATCATTGAAAAAATAGCATTCTTCATAGAAAGTTTGAAGGAGAAGTGCTTAAAGATGGGCAGACAGGCGGGAGAGATAAAAGATGCTGCTAAATCGAAGTTCAGCAGCTCTTTACAGGAGGTACAACAAAACTCCGTCGAATTCACTTCATCTCTTAAAGAAGGCACTAAGCGAGTTGCCGGAGATTGGAAAGAAGGCGTCGAGAGATTATCCCAAAAGTTCAAGACATGAATCCATGCTGCATTTTTGTACTTGTATCTGTTGCTATCAACTGCAATGAGCACTTCAAAGCTTCTTTTTTTTTGAAAGGCTCAAAGCTTCTTATTAGAATGGAGAAATATGCAGTATAACATACCAATAGAATCAATAAGTGGTGGTGTCAAATAATTTTTGTAAAAGGAAATTGTAGAATTATAGTGTTTCATTGTACAACACATGAATGAAACAAGTGCGGAGAATTTTAATCTCCGACGTCCCTTTCACACCACAGCTCCTGTTTGGCTAAACATAATATTTCTGAAGTGCTTGAATAAGTTGCTTTGAATTCATACCGACTTCTGAGTGATTACCAGTTTTGGCAACAAAACAATTGTTCATCTCATCAAAGGATCCTTAAGCAATACACAATGAATATACTCGAATGGCAAATTCTTGCCTCAAAACAGATAACAGCTACATCACTTCCCAGGGTGTCCGGGCTAGTTTTTATTACTTCTTGCCTTGAAGTGACAAACAGCTAGGCTAGTATCTCACTTTACTTGTAACAGAGTAACAAGCATTTTCAACGATGCCCCTCAACATTGCCAGATATTTAAAGGGAATTGTAGACCTTTGAAATTTAATGGGTTATTGGCGTAAAAGGTCCCTACCTTTGAGTTGTTTTGTGGAAATCGTCCATAACTTTTATTTCTTGGCAATTTCATCCCCACCTTTGCATTTCTTGGCGGAATTCATCCCTGCCGTCATTTTCCTTTAATATTCCCGTTTTTCAACCTTTATTTTCATAATATTATATATATACACACTTATATTTTATAAAGCCTAAATTAATGCATTAATTATTATTTTTTGTATTTTAAAAAAATTAATGCACTCAAATCTAAATACGCCAATAAAATATTAGAGAAGATTAAATAAGAGAAGTATATTTTATTTTGTTATGTTATTTTACATGATTCAGAACTGATTACTAAATAGACATATAGTTAAAAAAATATAACAAGCAAAATAATTAACGTTGCCTTCTAAATAAAATAAAATATAATTTGATTCTCTGATAATTTTCTTAAATATCACACACACACACACACACATATTCTCTTTATTTCTTCCGATAGTTCCAATTGTTGAAGAGTATATGTGTGTATGTGATATTTAAGAAAATTATCAGAGAATCAAAGTATATTTTATTTTATTTAGGCGACAATGTTGTTAATTATTTTACTTGTTATACTTTTTAATTATATGTCTATTTAGTAATCAGTTCTGAATCATGTAAAACAACATAATAAAATAAAACACACTTCTCTTATTTAATCTTCTCTAATATTTTATTGGCGTATTTAAATTTGAGTGCATTAATTTTTTAAAATACAAAAAATAATAATGAATGCATTAATTTAGGTTTTATAAAATATAAGTGTGTATATATAGATATAATATTACGAAAATAAAGGTTGAAAAACGGAAATATTAACGGCAAATGACGGCAGAGATAAATTCCGCCAAGAAATGCAAAAGTGGGGATGAAATTGCCAAAAAATAAAAAATAGAGACGATTTCTACAAAACAACTCAAAGGTAGGGACCTTTTGTGCCAATAACCCAAATTTAATTGTAGACCTTTGAAATTTACATGATAGCTGACAAGGCCTAATTCAACATTGCCAGATATTTAAAGCGAATCATAGACCTTTGAAATTCACATTAGCTGATATCGCATAATACTACAACCAAATCGCAGTGGGTTTCCAGGCCTCTGTCTAATTCCACAGTGCCATGCTTATATGCACCCACTTGGGACTGAGGGTGCAATAACAGCATCCCACACGAGTGACAAAAAATTTTCAAACTAATTAATTTCCTCCAACCTTTGTTAAAGCATTAAACAATTTTTAACTAGTAAAGACAAAACAAAAACAGTTGTAAGACAAAACACGCTAAGCATCTCAAATGGTGTACACATGATAGAATTTAAAAGCAGGGGCACTTGAAAATACAAGTTCTTGATTTAAAAAGGTCTAAAGTCAACAAAATATACTGAAAGCTAAATGAAAATGTGTAAAATACTATGCTTCCAGATATCCAAATTTTGCTTCCAAAACTAATAGCCTAAATAGAAAGTCTTCACTTCTTCTTTTCACCACCTCCAGCAGCCCTGCATAAGTTTCCAAAATTATGTAACAAAATAGGACAAGCAAAGAAACGACTATATAAACGGGGGAAGTTATGGCATCCTCATACATGATAAGAAAACAAGAGCGTTCACAAAAATTACCTCATCTTGCGGAGCACACCAGCCATCTCCTCTCTCTTCTTCTTTGCTCTTTTGTGAGTCCCCAACTTTCTTTTAGCAACCTTCAAAGCACGTTTGTCCTTTCCCACCTTCAGAAGCTCAGTAATCCTTTTCTCATATGGGGCAAACCCAGCAACTTCCCTAATAAGGCTTCTTGCAAAATGTACTCTCTTGCTTGTTTTCTGAATCAATCAATAGATTTGAACACCAAAGTAATCAGAACCAAATAGTGAAAAAAGTAAATGTTGCATCTTGACAAATTGTTCTAGATTCAACTTTGTTTGATTAATTCAAAATGGGATACTAAGATATATATACTCTTCCCCCCTCCCTTTCCTTGAAAGAAAAAGGCTCGACTAAAGAAAGGTTTGTCTATAATGGGCTTGCTATGTAGTTGTAAATATATGAATACACAGTCGGGCACCTATTTCAGTTATAATTCAGGATGCATAAGTAATCAATTTATTGTCATTTTCCAGTATTATATTAAAAGGACATAAAGCGTTAATGTAAAAAATTTGAAATGCAGGATCTAATGCCTAATTTGCTAAAATAGATATTCTTAAATGATAACTGAAATCAAAACCATTACAAGCTTCCTTGAACAAAATGACACAATAAAAACAAAGAAATTATAGTAGAAGCAGCAAAGGGCATAGCAGACTTACGCCTTTTCTATCAGATGGGCGGGGAGCCAATTCTTTTGGGGTAACAACATGGCCTTTGTTCAAACCCACAAATAGACCGGTCTTTTGCAGCTTTGGAGCCATTACCTATATTTCCACAATGAACACACCCGGACGTTATGATTTCTCTCAAATCTTAATCAAATGGAAATCTTAAAAAGGGAAAAAAAACCGAAATTAATTAGAATAAACTACTCTCGTCATCCAATTTCGTCAAAGCAACCAATGTCTTATCCACTACATATCTCTTCAAAAAGAGAGGTGGTTATTTCGAGCATCAACGAGTCCAAAATTCATACCCACAAGCACGCAGAAATTCAATTTACAGTACCTATTACTATAGAATTAAGAATGTCCAAAGGAAATATTCTTGCATGCATAAATACACACAATACAAGAAACAAATATAATCACAAATACAAACATTTTCTATATGCAAGCTTAATTCGGGGGATACCTTCTCTGTTCCGCCGCTGAAATCGGGTGACGTCGCCGCGCAGAATAACTAGGGTTTCATGAGATTTATACTAGTCAGAAGTAGGAGATGCTCGGGTTTATTTGAAGATATTGAGGGTAAATTCGTCACGTCATGTATTATTTTTTTATTTAATTTGATTTATTTATTTTCCTTCCTAATGTGCGTGACAAAGTTTTAATAATGATGACAACTTACCATGGTAATCTTTTACTTAATAAAAAATGGCATAATTTATTTGGTCCATTTTTTTTTTTCATGGATACATGGGAAGTAGGGGAAGGGGTGGATATGATTCAAACTTAGACCTCCTACTCAGTACTTGAGCATCTAACAACTATACTATAATTAGAATAATTTACTTGGTTGTTTTTAAAATTGACATTAAAAAAAAATACATGTTTTATTATTTAAGTTGACGTTTGTAAATTATTGCTAAATAAAAAATACATTCAATATTTTATTTTATTTTATTTTAATTATTCTAATAATTTCAGGATAACTTTTTTGACTAATTTACTCATTGTTCTCTACAACTTATTCTTTCACTACTAAAAAACTCAACAATTCGAACTCACAACAACCACATATTCTCACTTTTTCACAATTTCTTATAATCTCTCTCCACTTTTCCACCACACATTTCAAACAATAATTTCTTTTCATAGAAAAAGCGAAAATTCTAACTACAAAGAAAAAACACTTTCCGATTGATTTGTGTAAATAAACAATTAACAAAAGTCCACGAGTAATTGCATTACACATTACCAACCAAATGCATTTTTATTGAGCCATTTTTTGAATAAATTGGAGTAATTTTTTTATAGTAAATTCAATTTCATGTTCACATTTACAATATTTTTTTCCTTTTCTCCTTTCTCTTCGCTTTTATTATATTTCAGCTTTTCCATCGACCGTGTATTATGTATATAAATCTGTCACATAAAGAGTCGATACATAAATTCTCCTTTGCAACTCCGTGCAAGAAAAAGAAAGAGGAAAAAAACAAAAAAACAACAAAAGCAAATTACTACTTATCACAATAAATCCTTCAGATCTGATAGTTAATACTTGCAAATTGCAGAAACATTCGCACGTCCAATTAGGAAGGGAAGGCTATAGAAGAAAATTAGACATCAGCTTTGAGCTAGATAATATAAAGGTTCAGACAGCACAATGATATAACGGTCACCACTTAATTGAGTCTGCGTATAACATCATGATAATCTTTATGTAGTTGTTCTGCCCTTCCTCTTCTACTCAATCCTTTTATTTGAGGCAAAACACCTGGAATGTAGTCCTCGATAACCTGAAACAGTAATTGACACTTTCATATGTAAATCATTGTAGTACGGTATTGTTTGATACAAAAATTTAGTATACCCTCATGAGGTATGTTAATATACCAAGGGTGGAATCCATTTCAACCACCCATGTATTGCCATGTGGGCACATAAGGGTATATTAACATACCTTCATGAAGGTATATTAAATTTTTTGTCGTCTAGTATGGATAATCAACTACTAAAGAAGCACAGGCAAAGTGAAAGAATGAATCGGAAAATCCCACTAAACTAGTGAAGACAAGATATAGACAAGATCAATATTTTACCATATGCCGTTTCTAATTATTAAGAACTCAGAAGTGCATCTAAAAGATATTTGATACCATATTCCAATTCCAAATATACATCAAAGCAACATAACGAGTGTGTTTCTTTCAGTGAGATTTAGGACTCCTCCAAGATTTATTATTATTATTTTTTTTTTGCCTCTTACTCATATAAGTGGCTTGATACCTTGATAGTTTACAATATCACATTCTCAAAAAATGTTTCATGAGGGGTAGCAGATCATCGGAAAAAATACTCATGCTACAACACATCAAGTATGAAAAGTAATAACATCTCTTCCCTAGCATTGAAAACTCTTACTTGCGCTAAGATTTTCTCCTGGTGGCCGGTGCTACTTAAGAAGCCTAGGAATGGTCCATTCATTCCCAATTTTGCGTAAAAACTACTTAGAAGATAACTCACAGCTTATTGTCAACTTATTTTTGAACTTCTACCAAATGGAAAGCTATTTCTCTAACAATTTGCTTATAAGTAAAACCAACTTTGGCTAAACATGCTCTTGCCTTGTCTAATATCTAAGATTAAGAGCAATGAAATTTTTGGTATGAATACAATGAAGGGATTAGAACTCAAATCAACTCAAAATGTAATTCAAACTGAAGCAATCTTCATTTCCCGACAGAACAATTCTGATTATCAACTCAAATTGTGGGTTCCATCTTGCAACAACCTTGCCAAAAAAAGATGCAGCTGAAACTTACAATTAAACAGCAGAGCTTAACTATTTGGGGAATTCTGAAGATGTCTTAGCATTTTTTATGGAACACGATGATTTGAAGGCCTCAATATGCGATTGGCATTTGACGTAATCTCCTTTGTTTTCCTTCAAACATTTTTTCAGAGCGTCTACATCACAAGGTGACATTATCGTCTTTGTACTGCTCCTGTTGTTATCCACCATTTCTTTCATTTACTTCAAAAATTCAATACCTGGGTTAGGTAAAGAAGAAAATAATTAGAAAGTACAACTTCATCCCACATAACAAATCTCTGTACCAAAAATCAAATCAGGGTTTATAACCATATACATAAATTCTTGAAGAAAATTAACCCAAAATCCAACAGAAATATCGAATGGAGAAAATTACCAGTTCTCTGCTCGATTTTTGGAAATCTGTACAAGCAATTGCAAAACCGCAGATTGGAAGAACCGTAGGGAAGAACTCAGTAACAAAAATTGAGGAGGAAACTTGCAAATAAATAAATAAAATAAAATAAAAATAAATAAACAAATAAAATTGGTTCCGAAACGGGCTGGACTAAACCCTTGATAGACAGCAGCCCAAAAGGGACCCACATTGGATGTAACTGTAACCCTTGTATAATATATCGAGGCTAGCTATTTAGACAATAAATTGGGGACCAATTGTGCAATTTGCTGGGGCTGGTTCCCCTTGAGGCCTTGACCACTACTAGCAGCTTATCGTATACACCCATAGGGCAAGACCATATATATTGACAAAAATACCCTTGTTTTAAACTTAAGAGCGTCACGCTAACAACGGCTATTTTTCTTTGAATATATGTACGTTCCACTTCGCCCAATCGAACAAAAAAACCCAAATTCACTACAGCATTAGAAATTCCGATTTTCTCTAATGGATTCTATCGTGGCAGCCCCAGTTCGTTCAAAAGTTAGCAAGTCCTTGAACCCATCAAGAAAAATTAGGATTATTGGAAAAATTCGTGGTTTCACTTACGAGGAATCACAGTCTTTGAATCAAGAATCGAAGAACTGGATCTCTGTTAAGAAACCAGAAGAGCATGGTTTATCTTCTAAGGTTATTGTTTCGTTTGAATCTCGGTCTAACAGGTGATTTATTGTTTCAATTTTTTTTTTTTTTAATTTCGGAAGTCGAATTGTGCATCAAGCGGTTTGTTTTGCAATTGGGAGTGCGTTTAGTCAGGAATTCTTTTGAGTAGTATTGATTCTATTGTCATGTGATGTCAAGAGTTTCACCGGAAATACTTGTTTACTACACGTTGGCACATTTACCGTCAAGAGAGTTTCTTTGCCCGCATCAACCATCTGCTTGAGATTAAAAAAAATTCTAGAAACAATGTTCTGAATTTCTGGTTTTGATTTCTCTGATTGATTTCTGTTCAAGGGTTTTAATTATCCCTTAAGCTTTTAGAAAATAATTCAAGAATTAGTGGTTAGTAGAATTGGAATTTAAATTGATTTAGTATGTTGATCAGTATAAATTTCTGAACCCAGTATGAATATTACAATTTACACAGTTAATGTTTATGTATATGATGGTAAAAGGCCCTGAATGTTGGACTGCGTTCACCCTCGGAGTCACCACCCCACTCGAATCCCCACTTCGTAGAAAAAAGAGTTTGGGGTGTTGGTGGTCGCGGTGGGGGGGGATAAGTTCTAGTTAGTGGGAGTTAGAGTTGTATGTTATGTTTCATGGTTTGAGGTTGACTTTGAGCTAATATTTTTCCTTCTGTTGTATTAGTCACAGGGATTCCTATGAACTGGACTATTGCTATGAACAAACTGAAGATAATGCCCTAATATATTCAAGAGAAATAGAACCTATGATTTCGGATGTCTTCGATGGTCAAAATGCATCAGTCATTGCATTTGGGGCAAGAGGAAGTGGGAAAACTTGCACCATTCAGGTGATTCTTTTACTGTCTTATTCAATGGTAGTGTATTCTTTTATAACTGGAGAAAATATTGTATGCTTATTTTGTCCTTTCGCCCATTAAAGGGTTCTCAAGAAAAACCAGGTGTAGCAGTTTTGGCAATGTCTGAAATTCTTTCAAAAGCTATGGAACTTGGGAAATCAGTTTCCGTATCTCTCTATGAGGTGATACATGACCATACTTATGATCTTTTGGATCCAAAACATCCCGAGGTTCAAATACTAGAAAGTGCTCATGGGAAAATTCATCTTAAAGGACTTTCTCAGGTAAGTAACTCTCCCTTTCAGGGGAAAAGGAAAAATTAAATTTTCTGCAAGCATATTGAGCATGTATTATTGACTCATTGTGCTTGCTTAACGTTCACTTCTAGGTCTCTGTGCGATCTATTAAAGAATTCCATGATATATACTTCAGCCGGGGTACTTCTCAAAAGTCTGGGCAAAAGATACCTACAGAGCAAATGCGCAGCCACAATGGCTTGATGATACACATATCGTCGGATAATGACAACCAAAAAGCCAAGATAACAAGCAAGATGAATTTTGTTGATTTAGCAGGTTCTGTAACCCTTTGAACTTTATACAGGATTTAAGCCTGTATTTGATTCATACCTATAATAATGACATTATGTTATGATTACTGTTTTTCTATATCAGGCTATGAAGATCTGAGAAGAAATACCAAAGATGGAACCATATTTACCTAGAGTAGTAGGACTAATAAGTCACTTTATACCTTATTGAATGTTGTCCATGCCCTTAATGTCGATGAGAATCGTGTGCCATATCGGGAAAGCAAATTAACTCGAATATTACAAGAGTCCCTTGGTGGCACGAGTCATGTATTGATGCTTACATGCTTGGTATGTTATGAGTTGTATCTGTTCCTGGATTCTGGACTTCCCGTTTTTTTTTTTTTTTTTTAACTTCCATGGGTTGTTTCATT
>CAVNYN010203791.1:0-18170 GCA_963692815.1 Nyctanthes arbor-tristis | reverse complement strand
TGAGAAGAAAAGATCTGGTTTTTATGTTGTGATGGTGATTTAGATCATTCTTCCTTTAAGAGTTTTTATTATGCCCCTCAAACACCCGTTCTCCAAGAAATCAACTTTGGTGCTGAAGGCCAACCCTTGAGACATTATTTTCAGCGATATCATTTTTTCAAGAAGAGTAACAATTACAAAGTGAAAAGAAGAAAAATTACTTACAAAATATGGAAGCCAAATTATATTCCTTGGACATGTAGTTACTATTTTAATGTCAACCTCTCTAGGACCCACATCTAGAAAGTCATCAGGGAGCATATCAAACTATGTGATAGTTTTTTGCTAGGCAGAATTCTCTTGTCTTCTATTATGTTATTATTATTCTTGGCAGCGATTTTGTGTTCAAGGACGCTTGAGATGAAATATCTTCTTTCTTTTATCAGATTAAAACCGAACTTCTATTTCAATTGAAAATTAGGAATGTCTGAGTTTTTACTAAATATTCTGGTAGGATATCATGCAAAATATGATGATTTTAATTCTCTTCGTCATGTAGGGACATTCCAAACCATAAATAGTATGATGTCTTTATAGAGCTTTTGGAACCATATCTTCAAGATATGTTAAAATAATATTAACCAGCGAGAAGCTCTCCTTGAAAGCAGCTTGATGATTGGAGTTATTCATCAACTGGTAATTAACTTATTTCCAGTCTTTCTTCGCCTATTTATCCCATGGCACAATTTTTACTTACTTTCTACTCAAACCTTACACTCGAGTTCTAATGATAAGATTTCATATCATCTTGTTTTGAGATTCCATTGTGCTCCAATATTACCAATTTTTAGTAATTTGATAGGGCTGATTACTCACACCCCCACCACATTTAACAAGATTCTTGGTGTTGTGAGGAGGTCAAGAAACAATTAACTCTTTTGAGACTGCGTCAAGAAATTGGAAAGCTTCATTTGGCTAACATCAAAATATTACTGCATTGGCGGAATATTGGAGTCTGTGATGTATGCACTTATGGCCAAAGGAAAGGAAAACTTATGCTATAGGAGTATCATGGGGGTGGTCAAGAGGCTATTAAAAATGACAATGGCTGGTCAAGCAACATTGTTTAAGGAGATCATAAAATGAGGCTGTTAGTCACTTAAGCAAACATGTGTGTAATGTTACTGCAGGAAAGAGAAAACTTCAGGAGAAGGGGGGGGGGGGAAGGAATCAATTATGATTGGTCCTCGAGAGCTTTAGACTTGAGCCTATTTACTACTCTATTAAAAGATAGAGGAAATAACATGGTATTGTCCACGTTTTGGAGTTTTGGCGGTTTAGGAATTTAAATAAGATTCATTTCCTGCTAAACACATGGTTGGCAAATGTGCAGTAGAAATTCACGTTTTATAATAATTATTAAGTTATTGGCCTCTGGTGCAACTTTTTTGGTATATTGATGATCTTCATTATATTTTTGTACAAGTTTTAATATTTTATAAAAGCTTATTGAACGATAACATCAAATATGTATTACTCAATTGTTTCTTTTTTTTAAACCTTATTTTATAAGAACACAACGGGCGCGCATGGCATAGACACACAAGGTTTTTTTAAACCTTATTATGTCAATTTATTCGTGAACTTTGTCTCTTTTATGCTCTCTCGTGATTACTTCGTCAATTATGCCCCAAATGTTCAATGTAATCACCACCAACTTCCGTGCAACGCACGGCTAATACACTAGTAAATTAATATATTCAATCTTCTACACTTCTCAATCAATTCTATAAGCTATAGACATTGCTAATATTGCATGGTAGTAGACTGGTAGATAGTTGTTCAAGTATCGTCTCGAAGTGGAAAGGGACAAAAGTGGAGTACCCCAAAACAAGAAGGCAATGCACTTAAAACAGTTGCTTGCTAAATTACAGGTGCCAATTTCTTAACATCGAGAAAGTATTTTATTTCCATTTCAACAATGACCTACATCACCTATGGTGCATCCTCAGTTGGATTAATTAACACCACCAAATAACATGGCTGCCTGCACTACACCTTACAAAGAAATGTGAAATTACGAGGTAAACATGTAACTGAATTAATCATAACATTCATATTTAATAATTTTTTTTTATTTCCATGAAAAAGTAATTTTTTATTCACAATTAACAAGCCATTTTTATTTTGTAGAGTCAATCAAATCGCTAATTGGTTAGGTTTCAACCAATATAATATAGAGATACACTATAAAACTAAGATCTACATCAGTGTTTATGTGCAATGTTGCCCAAACGTGTGGACTAGAAAGTCAATTATATAAATGTTGCTTAAATTCATATTTAGTTTAGGATACTTCAAAATTGGGGGAGTAGTTTCACGATGATTATGTTGAAGATTGTCAAAACGAAAGGGGTGTATTATGATGCCAATTAATAGATTCTAGATTTTTTCACTCGTACGTTATACAGGTAGAATTATAGTGTACTTTTATATTAAAATTGACGTGTAAGTGTGGACATTATTTTATAAATTACAATATACCAGTTGTATTATATAAAATTATGAATTGATATGCGAATTACAATTTACCATGAAATATTTGTAGTAAAATGCCTGAGTTCGTAATTCTGATATCTTCCAAACTCGTTGTGTAAATTCACACGTCCAACCTATATAAAGTTGTAATAATTAGCAGTCAAATAATTAGAGATGGAAATTCGACCCATCGATCTATAAGCCCGTAGAGACATGCCTCTAATATGATTGACCCTATACACCTAATCGGGGCAAAAGAAGGAGTATAAAGCAACATTATCTAACCCGTCGTGAGTCCAGGGTATATGCGAGTTAGGTTGGACTCGCACCATAGACTTGTGACTCACCAAGTATTTTTTTATTTTTAATAAATTTATTTCAAAAAATGTTTAGAAATTATTAGAGATGACAATTTGACTAATCGACCATTAAATCCGTAGTAGTTTATTTTTATTTTTTAATTATATTATTTTTTTAAAGGATTTTTTCTATCGAATTGAAATAATCAAGTTATTATATTAGTTAATGTTGAGAACTTTAAAATTCTAAATAACAATTTTGTTTTATTCTACGTTCATCAATTAATAATGCGTTGCACATAATATTGATTGAAAGGGAAAAAAATTCATGAGTCATTTTATGGGTCATGGTGGCGTTTCAACCCGTCCTATGACCAAACTTGTCTTGACCCGCCATATGAATTTGTAAGTTTGGGGCGGGTCTGGGTGACTTCAAAACTCATGGGGCGGGTTCAGAATATGGCTAATCCGCTCTATTGCCATCACTATAAATAATCATATCACAATCATTTATTGCAACTATAAGTTTAGTCTCTCATTCGTGCTCTGTACATGAAGACTAGTTTTCAAAAAAATTCAATAATAATGAATAATAAAATATTAGACAAATACACATTATCATATTTGCATAAGAAAAATAATAAATATACAGTTTTAATTTAATATTTAACGCATTAAATTAATATTTTATTAATACTATGTTAATAGTTACATGTTTATATACTCAATTAATAATTTATTACTATGTTTCATTTTTAAATCATCTAACTTATTTAATATTATCTGTTAACAGTCTAATAATATGTATCGGGTGTATACATACCTGTATTCACTTGATACCCGTTCAAATAAAAATTTTCATACTCATGAGAAAGTACTCTCTCGACGTATCATTTCTATGAGTGAAATTCAAAATTGATAGTTATAATTAAAATGTTAAATAGGGATATATTTGTAAAAAATGCAAGTTAGAATTTTTAATATAAAGAGGACCATATATGTGAGACATCCTAAAAAGGAAAATAAGATCAGATAATCGCAATGTAAGGATTATTATTATTTTTTTTTGTAGTTCATTTTCTCAATGTTTAATGTAAAAAAAAATTCATTATATAAATTGTAAAAAATAATAAATATTCACAATATTAATTAAATCAAATGAAATAGCAACATGAATTCCGTCGATATTTTGAAGGCTTCACATCTATAAAAAAGACTAAGAAATAAATTATTTGTATCATCTACAATCTAATCGTTGTAATATAAATGATATATAAATAAAGATTAAAAAAATAGTCACAACAATTTTCAAGTTAGATCATAAATTTTCAAGTTATTATAAAAAAAAATAAATAGAGATAGTACTAGATAATTAGTTTATAATGCGTTCATTTTCGAGGAATTCAATAACGAGAAGAATAATTCTAAAAAATAATAATTCATAAGAAATTGAACAGTTACTCGCCGACAAATTTATATCGGTAGCGAATAATAAAAAGTTATAAAAACTCATAATTATATATAAATACTGAAAAAATAGAAATGAGGAAACTAAAATAAAAAAAGAATATAAAAAACTAATAAACTAATATAAATTATTGAAAACTCGTGATGAATATCCAAATAAGAAAAGTTTAAATTTTAAAATTTGAAAAATAAAACCAATTGAAAATCAAATAGGGCAATAATTGAATCCAAATTATTGTGCAACGTCATAATGAGGTCAGTGAAAGAGCGGTAAAATTACAATTGAGAATTCAAATCTAATTGAAAAATGTTGTATTCTATATTATTATATGATTTACATGTTAGGTTTTCTTTTTCTCTCTCTCTCTTTTTTTTTTCTCCTTTTTTTGGTGTAAAACGACATGTTAGCTTCATATAATATTACATCGCATAAAAATCCATCAACTACAAGGGACGATCTCTCTGTAGTTGGGATGTGATATGTAAACTTATACTTAAAAATGATATCAAAACATATCAACCACGTAGAGGAAACCGTCCTTTTGATATTGAGTACAAATATTTATTTATTTTTCTTTCTATCTTAGAGGAAAAATAAATATTTGTAAGAAGGAAAAATAAATATTTCTAGGATCCATAGACGGATCTGAAACCAAAGGGACTGTGTTGAAGAAATACTATATAACACATGTAATAAAAAATGAATTGTATTTTTCACAAAAAAAAAAAAAAAGAATTGTAAGCATAACAAAGACGGACGTCGTTGTAATAAAAGCTTCCCAAACAAACAAGAAAAGAAATGGCTGGACCTGGATATTTCAGAAAAAAATTGAAATGCGAGACGTGGGTGTGAATGTGTCACTAATCTTTAACGTGATTTGCAGTGGTTAGTAATGTGTTAATAATACGCCATATTGATTTCATTATTGTGCCCGTGCTCAGAAATTACCTAGGATGTTCCAGCCACGCTCTACCAAAGAGCTCGATTTACTCACCAAGCTGATAACGTTGTATCCAAGCTTTTCCTGCCACACCACATTTTACTCTTTATTATATTGGTAATAATTGTATTGTTTATCACAGTCGGTAGTATCTCTGTGTCTATTACATCATCAGCTTTTCTTGCAGTTATTATTGTATTATATCTGATCATCACAATTGAAGCAAAACAAAGAAGGTGCACGTTGCTGCCAAAGACCCCACAAATTAATTATCGTACTTTCTACAGGTTTTCTATTTATTCATGTGTCATGTGAGGTGTTGTTTTGTATGTCATTTTTTCCGTTCTTCCTACTTCACAAACTTCGTGGCGGGAAGCTTTTTTTTTTTTTTTTTTTTTGCTATCAACAATTCTTGAATTTGAGGAAAACAGAGAAAAGAATACCTGTCTATTTTGGAATATTTTTTCTTGACATTTTGAAGCCATTGGTTATTGTTTCCATGGCTTCGGTTGTGAAAAGTTTCTGGGCGTCTCCTCATTTTGTATTGAATTCGAATAAAAGGCTTCAGTCTAGACCTCGAGTTCGGAGTTTAGCTAGTGGGGATTCGGCTGCTGCGTTATCTCTTGAATCTGTTAAAGTAAATGGGAATTTTAATGGGGCATCTTCTTTTGTGAAGGAAAAAGAGGAGGCTGCTGATAGGCTTTCAACTGAAGTGGGGCATGACAATGTGGAGGAAAAGGGAAGGGAAAATGCTTTCAAGGAGGAAAAGAAGAGGGACAAAATTTCCCATGAGGAAAAGCTGGAGCCTTTGTGGGATGATGGATATGGAATTCAGAGTGTGAAGGATTATCTGGATTTGGCCAAAGAGATTATTAAGCCTGATGGGGGCCCGCCGAGGTGGTTCACGCCTGTCTCTTGTGGCCCGCCTTTGAAGGATTCACCAATTCTTTTGTTCTTGCCAGGTAATCATTATTTGATGGTGATCTAGAAAGTCATGGCTTTGTAAATTAGCTTTATGAATTTCCTGAACATAACTTATTAAGGCAGACCTCGACGGTCATTATGAAGCCAGTGAGCTTCTTCCTCTCTCATAAGAACTAATTCCAATAAATCTGGGCATAGTCAACCTTATTTTTTTGGTATATAATTTAACAACGTCCGGTGCAATTTTCTTAACAACGTCCTGTGCAATTTTCTTAGTTCTGATTTGTTTGCATACATTTCGTGCAGGTATGGATGGTCTTGGACTTGGCCTCATCCTGCATCACAAGTCTCTTGGCAAGTAGGTTTTGGATATCTGCTTGATGAATTAACTCAAACCACAAACTGCTTTTCTTTTATTGCACTATACGTACTGATACAGCTAGGCCATTTTTAAAACTAGACTAGAAAGTCACTCAACAAATTTCTTTTAGAGTAATTGTTTCTCCCTTTCAGGCACCTTCTTCTTGTTCCTTCAAACCTGCTCGCTTATGCTGATTGGAGCCAGATTATGCTCATATGCATTTTGTGATTGATACCTTGTTAACAACTCTCATTATTTATGTGATTGTTTATACTTAATTAGCTTGTCATGCCAAATCATTTATACAGTGCTCTTCTTTATTCTCAGGGTCTTTCAAGTTCGATGCTTGCATATTCCTGTGCAAGATAGAACACCATTTGAAGGTCTTAGCCCTTTCTTGCTTTAAAAAAGTTTTGGTTTTTCCTTCTTCGTTCTGGGAACTTATGTTACAACTTAAGGAAAGTAGTTAAATGAATGCTCGTTCCAAGATGTGGATGTGTCAATGTACAGTTGGTACTTCCACTGCACTTTCGTGATCAAGGACAAACTGAATAAGAGTCATTGTTTTACTTCAGGCTTGGTAGCATGGGTCGAAGAGACTCTGAGGTCCGAGCATGCTTCAGACCCGAAAAAACCCATCTATCTAGTGGGAGACTCACTTGGTGGATGCTTAGCACTTGCAGTTGCGGCTCGTAATCCTAATATTGACCTTGTATTGGTATTAGCTAATCCAGGTGTGTTCTTCAAATCATAATCTGTGTAATTCTCGAGATGTCTTGAGAAATATCTGGATGTATGCAGGGAAGTTAACTAATTTTGCATTCTTTTCAGCAACTTCTTTTGGCAGGTCACACCTGCAACCTTTGCTCCCTCTGTTTGAAGCCATGCCACATGAACTTCATATCACAGTTCCATATCTTTTAAGCTTTGTTATGGGTATACTTTCTGCTAATTCGAAGATCTTAACAATGCCATGATGATTTGGAAACTTTTCTTTATATTCTCCCTTCTTAAACCATAATGTGCTTCATTTGCTGCAACTTTTTGTTGTTACATCGAGAAGCATAGTAATTTCAAACAGCTGCAAAAGATTAGAACCAGCAAAATTTCGTATTTCATTCCTTTGATTGAGTCAATTTGTTTAACTTGGAAGTCGATTGACACAACTAGAATTTATAACTTAGCCGATCTACATAACCTGGCGATTCTTGACAAATGGCAATTCACACATTGAACTACTTGGTAGTTGGTATTTTTCTTTTTCTCTTACACATTCTTCTCTTATGAGTGACGGAGTTATGTGTGTTCACCAGCTAAGGTCTTTCATGGTGCCTAACAATCAATCTATTCTCGCAGGACTTTTGTCCTTGCTGAAATTGGAATTAATAGATTAGACTTAATTCCTTAAGTACATTCTCTTCGAAAGAAATGACCACTTGTTCTTACAACACATCCAATGTCAAAGAATCATCACTTCCCGCTTGTTTTTTGCTGAAAGGGAAGTTTCCTATTGATTAGCATCTCTAGCCAACCTCATTCAAGATCTGAAATGCTTTTGTCTGCTGATTCTTCATTTGACATTTTTCTAGTACCAGTCAATGATCACCACTTCCAAAATTCTTCAGTAATAAATGGCCTTTGCATGAATTTTCCTTTCCTTATGCTTAACAAGGTTTTTTATTATTATATTTGTTTAACATGAAGTCTTCAATGGTTTAATAGAGGATTAACTAGCGATTATGTGATTTCTACTGGTACCACATTTCTCAGACATTTACTGGATAAGATCATGGAAATGAGTGATTGAAACATTTCTTTTGTCCACTGTAGTTACCTTCATTATCTGTGACCAACGTATTGTAGTTCTTATATTTTTCACTTAGTTCTTTCTCATTCTAAAGTTTTGGTTCTTTATTTTATTTACACTTTGTAATATCTTATTGTAACAAACTGCTTTTTGGTGATCGTATTCTATTAATTTTCATCCGTTTTCCTAGAAGCAACTCATTTCACTATCCCTACTTATTTAAAAGCATTCTACTTAAAACAGGTGATCCATTGAAGATGGCAACAGTCAATATTGACCCTATGCTGCCTCCAACACGATATTTTGAACAATTATCGGGGAATCTTACTGGTCTGCTACCACGTCTTTCTGTAAGCATTTTCAGTATTCGCATATTTCTAGACTTTCCTGATTTATTTATTTTTTGTTATTATTGCTGCAGAATTTGCATCTGTTTGTTGAATGCTTCAATTTGTTCTTGTTTGGTTTATAATTCCAGAACATATGTACAACAACATTATGTGAAGCCAAAAAAGATGCCACAAATGAATTGAGTGACAAAGAGTAGCAAATACTAAAAGGAGACATGGATAATTATAGCTGAGAATGTTTGCACTTTATTACCTGTTTAAGCTTTATCCTAACTATATTATATTAGAGGCAACATGTGAAAATCAACTTGAATTGATCAAAATAGTTGCCCATAAGGACGTCGTTTTGGGCAGCATAACGATGTCGTTTTGACCCATAAGTCTCCAAGTTGATTGCTGAATGAATTGTTCTCATGAATATCAATGTAACGAACATCAAGGTCAAATTAAAAAAGTTTAAACATGACATTTTTTTTTTCCTTTTAAGTATCTAGTTTATTAGTTACTACATAGAATGATGTCTTGGAATATAATTTCTTATGTGGTATTAAATTAATAGATTATTATTGATATTAAATTTAACTCATAGATAAATCTAAGACCAACAGTATTAATAGTTTAAATACAAATAAACCCATGCAACACACGGCCTCAAACTAGTAATCCATGAAACATCGATCCTTCTGATTTCCTATAGAAGTCCAGATTATACCTTTTTTTTTTTAACGAAGATTATCACTTATTAGTTACATAGAATCTGATGTCTTTAAATATAAATTCTTCTCTCGTGTTATTAAATTAAGTGATTATTGATATTAAATTTAACACATGGATAAATCTAAGATCAACAATATAAATACAAATAAACTCGTGCAAAGCACGGGGTGTTCTTACCATCCTATCTTAGTAGATAAAGTTCTACTCTAGAATCTATAAAACAGCATTCCTTCCAATTTCCTGTAGAAGTCTGCTACACAAAGATGAAAGAAGCTTGCTACTTTTATTTTTTTTAAGTATCATTTGTAGTTCACATATGCGTGGAGCTAAATTTTTTCATAGTTAAAATACTCCTTTTTCTCTGAAATGTTTAGGGCTTGTCTGATATCATACCTAAGGAAACTCTTGTGTGGAGACTGAAGCTCCTCAAGTCTGCTGCTGCATATACTAATTCTCGTCTTCATGCCATTAAAGCTGAAGTACTTCTTCTTGCTAGGTTTTTCCTCTTTCTTGACTCATAATAGAATAATATTAATGCTGTATGTGTTACACTAGGGAAGTATTGGAGGTTATGGCATACTGGTGAAAACTAATGTCTTCACCTCAGCAGATAGAGTATAGCCTGGGGGCTCTGATCATATAAAGTTTGGTTCTGTGTAGATTACTTAACGACCAAAAGACAATAATTTTGTGGAGACGGAGATATCAGGAACAATTCATGACAAGTTGTCTTTTCTTGTTGCCGATTATGGAATGCTCAGTCACTAAATGAACTCGTAATAATGCCTTGATAACAGCCATATTATTTCTTCTTGCTAGGTTTTTCCTCTTTCTTGACTCATAATAGAATAATATTAATGCTGTATGTGTTACACTAGGGAAGTATTGGAGGTTATGGCATACTGGTGACAAATGTTTTAGCCTGCATCCGTTGACAAATGTTTCTAATCCATAATTTCCCTAATTTTTTCTTTGTAATAACTTTTAGCCTCGTGAAGCTTTCTTTCAATCTCATGTGGTTGGCTGAAGGCACTGTAGTCCCAAATAATATTGTTCTGTTCCTATTCTGACGATAATGATTTGTTTGCATACCAGTGGCAAGGATAATATGCTTCCCAGTGGAGATGAAGCTCGGAGACTTTTAAGTTCAATACCGAATTGTAAAGTACGATACTTTAAGGACAATGGGCATACAATACTATTGGTAGGTAGAATTTTCTGCCATGTATCAAGGCCTACTTTGTTCTAATAGCTCCAACTAGAATACTGGTTCAAGGACATTCTTTACTGAAAATTCAACTCTAGGATCACATAGAAAAGTATTCTTCAAACTCTGTACTTTTATTTTTCAAATAGTTAACCTCAACTTTGTTAAATAGCATCAGATATAACATATTCAGTGATTTTTATCCTGATTCTTTACGAATATTAAAACATATCAGCACAATATTATGTCTTCTCCATTTTGCGGCAGATAAAAGGTTAATTCCGGCATCATCATCATCAAGTTATATATATGTCTAGCACTGTGAATCTCTTCAACTTAGATTGTCTCAAGAAGACGAAAAATTAAGTCATACAATATAGTTTTTTACATTTTATTTTGAAACTATGTCATCGTGGATTTTGAAATTGAAGCATTTTCTAGCATTTCATCAGTGTTCAAGATTAATAATCTTAGCAGGAGTATCGGTTCTTTATCTATATGAACCAACACCATAAAAAATCAAATAATATCTCGACTCTTTAGGAAAGCCAGCAGGCAGCAAGAATAATTGAAACCCCTTTTGTCTCTTTATTAACTTCATGGAACTGAGATTGAGATACTATTGTATCCTATATAAATTTGCATTGTTCATTATAACTGTATCTCGAATTTTGTGGTGATCCATTCTTTTGTTCATTTGGTGATCGTAGAACTTGCCATGTCAAATTTATTGCTACAAATCCTAGACATATAACAAATATTGGATGGGGTTCTTCCTGTGCAGGAAGATGGAGTTAATCTACTAAGCATTATAAAGGCTACTTGCACCTATCGCCGATCAAGGAATCATGATTTTGTCATGGATTTTCTGCCTCCTAGCAAGTCCGAATTTAAGCAAGCTCTATTAAGAAATGGGTAAACAAACTTTGAATGATTTCCTTTCCAGATTTCATCTTCTCCAACTCCTAATTCCTTAGGTGTTCAACGAAGTATATGTATGGAATAGACAATTGTCCAAGCTTCAGCCATAGTTCTCAACAAAACTTTGAAGCGTGTGCATGACTATCTACATTATAGTGTCATATATTTGTACTTCATTTTTTTCCCTGCGACTTTTGTTTAGAGTGAATATGGTTGCATGGTGTAAAGATGGGACGAGTAAAGCACACTGATCAAAACAGTATATGAAATTCTTCTTGATAAATATGTGAATGTAAGAGCATTTTTTAGGCGGTTTATTCAAATGATTAAGCACTGAATCTTTGGCTTATTGTTATTGTGCCTACAGCAAAATAAGGCTCACATTTGATGCTTATTTTTCAGAACAAGCCACTCCAAACACACTCTATCTGAAGTGCCACGTCTAACTAGAGATTTAATTTGTATGTACTTGATTCCTTAGAGATGGTATATGCATATAATGAAATGCAGGTTGTTTCGCAATTATGCTGGTCCTGTGATGTGGTCTACTACCGAAGATGGGAAAATAGTGAGAGGTCTATCCGGTGTTCCAAATGAAGGTCCAGTTCTGTTAGTTGGTTATCACATGCTTATGGGGTTAGAACTTGTTCCACTGGTTGAAGAATTTCTTCGCGTGAAGAAGATCTTGCTTCGTGGTATAGCGCACCCCACACTATTTTCACGGCTTGTTGAGAGTGCAAACAGCGAGTTTTCCTTCTTTGACTATGTGAGATTGTATGGTGCATTGCCTGTAAGTGCAAGCAATCTTTTCAAATTGTTATCAACAAAATCGCATGTTCTACTTTATCCTGGTGGTGCTCGCGAGGCTCTACATCTTAAGGTATGTATAATATCTAAGAGGTTCTATATCATTTTCAATCTTTCGGTTCATGTTTTGGCGCGTAATTCTGGAGGACTATACAATGTAGTGAACAAAAATTTAGCTTCCTTTTTTTATAGTGTACAGCGCTATCTAATTTTCCCGACCAAATATGCAATTGTATTCAATGCTGTTTCAGTATCAGGAAGAAGTAATTAATTGTAATAACGAAAAGATGCAGGATTCTGCTAAATCCCAATTTTTGGACGAAATGTTTGTCAAAATATATGAATATTTGTTAGCTCCACTTAACGCTGGTGTAAAAATTGACATTGGTGCACATTCTATTCCAGGGTGAAGAGTATAAGTTATTTTGGCCTGACCAGCCTGAATTTGTTCGGATGGCTGCAAAATTTGGGGCTACCATTGTACCATTCGGAGTTGTTGGAGAAGATGACATTGCAGAGGTATATATTTCTTTTTGATTTACTATATTACACATATTCTTTAGCTACACTGATTTTTTAAAAGATTTTCCTTGCCTATGCTCTAACAGTTAAGGAGGAGCCAGTTTAAGATTCCAACTTCCAATTCTTCATTGCCACATCCACACACAACATTTTGGTATGAAATCTGAAAGAAGCCACAACAATACGATACAAAATAACAATAGAAAGTTTTAGTTAACTTTTCGAATTGGGAATCTTATTTACGACACCCCAAAGATGATTAACAACTGACTGGAATTTAAGCTCCAAAGAAATGTGAATGCTTAACATTGAACAATAAAATTATCTGGTCCCTTGGATGTAGCTATGTCTTTAGGGTCCATCAGCATGCAGGATTACTTGTGGGAATGCCTTATTCAGAGATAGACATTAATGAGAAGCACATAATCTTAGCACAAACTTTTTAACTGCATGTTCATGTCAAAGAATGTAGTCCAAATATTTTGGATTGTAACTGTTTATGCTTGGTAGCATTGCTACTCTTGGGACTATGAAACTCAGAAATCCCCCTGATCAAAATCACATTATCTATCATTTCTCCGTGTCAATATTTCATATGCTCATGTTTGGAGGTGAAATTTTAACAAAGTACATTTCACTGAAATTGACTCGTTTTGATTTTTCTGATTGGCAGCTGGTTCTGGACTATGATGACCTGATAAGAATTCCTATAATAGGTAACAGGATTAGAAGAGATAATGAGGAATATAAAGATTTAAAAGTAAGGTAAGCAATCTACGCAGACAATAGTGTTTATTCTGTTGTACTGGATTAATATAGTAGGAACTTCATTTCTTGAATTGGACACTGAAAATTTTTGTTATAATTTTGTATTGCCCTAGAAATATGTGTTGATTTGGCTTGACCAGCAGAAAAACTGACATGGCACTTATTTGGCAATAGACTACATGTCAGTTTTTTGCTAATCCGTCAATGGATATAAATGCAATGTTGATAATGGCAACCAACTTGACAAAAGGAAAATTTCAACGATCAACTTGGGAAAAAGAAAAAAGGAAATTTGGTGATCAGCATGAAGTTTGAGACCACCTATGCGTTTAACTCTCTAATGTTTGCTTTAAACTTGTATGACTTCCGTTATGCTTATGTAGTAGTTTAATTGATTCTACATTTAAAGACATTTGATATGATCCAATCACAGGGCTGGTATGAGCGGGGAGGTTGCTAACCAATCTTTATATCTCCCGGGGATCCTACCAAAAGTACCTGGCCGTGTTTACTACCTCTTTGGGAAGCCTATTCAAACTAAGGGAAGACGAGAGATGTTGAAGGACAGAGAAAATGCAAGGGAATTGTATTTGCACATAAAATCTGAAGTTGAAAAAATTATAGCCTATTTGATGAAAAAGAGAGAGGAAGATCCTTACAGAAGTGTAGTTGACAGGGCAGTATATCGGCTTCTCCATGCTCCCATGGATCAGGTCCCCTCTTTCGACGTCCATGAATGACAGGTTCTGAAGGTAGGGACAGTTAATAGTCCTCATAATGTTATGCTAAATATATGCTTCAATGACATTTTCAAGAATTTTGTTACTATATATTACTTGATAATGAATTTTATTACTCCATCCATCATATTATTACAAACTCGGAATTTTTTAATTGTGCAGGGCTATTCTTGGGAATGCTTGAAAACGAGAGAGGAGTCAACGTGATGTTATGACGAAAATGCAAGAATTTTCAACATGCCTAAAAAGAAGCTCTTGAAGGATCATAGTACTTTGTTGTAGCTGTTGTGCCATTATATGAAGAAAATAGATTTATTAGGACCGATACCTTCATTGTATAGCATACCTCCCTGATTTTTTTAACTGCTAGCATACACTTGATATATGTATTTGATTCTTGTGGGATACTTTTTGGCATAAAGAGTGGATTATTTTTACTTTTCATTTTATTGAAATTGTGGGCTCCTAAACTGAGGTTGCATATTCGTCTAGGATTAATCTATTTGTATAGATGAATGTGCAAATGTGTTTACATAAAGCGTGCAAAATTACAATTTCACCACTGTTATACACTAAAAGAAAGAATGAGAAAATATATGGATAAAATTATAAATTTACTCTTTATCTATAAACGTATTTGTAAACTCTTATGTACATATGGTATTAATCTTGTGCCTGTCCATTTGTGTTTTGCTCTGTTTTCTTTTGGGGAAATTACCTAAATGGCTAGAAATGAAGGGGTTCGCTCTAAATGTCCCGCTGTTGAAAACATATACAACAACAAAATGGGCACTTTCAAGTGTAAAAGGTCAATCACATCCCTATCACACATTTACAATTTACTATCTTTAAAAAAAGAGAAGTGTTATTTGCACACAAATCTCTGAATTTACTCACACTCTTCAAAAATTGTGATTTCAAAGAAGATTGAGCAAAGGGTATTTAAGTAAATACAAGGCATTGTGTACAAAAATTGTACACTTTGTATGTACAAATATCATTTCTCTGAAAAATGCAATTGGAATCCTCAAATTTAGCACAATTTCAGGAGACATTAATAAATGATATTACTAATTGATATTCTCATGTGACACAGTTTCTTAGTGGTGAACACATGGTTATTTTTCAGCCATCCGATGAAATTGTACTATATCTTACAATGTCATCTATTCATATTAAATTTTCACATCTTCTTAAAATTTTTGAGGTAGAGTGGATAGTTAGCCACAATATGTATTTTTTATAATAATTATTTTTACTATTTTTAGAATTTTTTATTTTTATTTAAAAAGTAAGCAAAAAAAATCATAAGAGACTTTATGTGTAAATTTATAAAATAAAAGGTTGAGGAATCTACAGTATTAAAAAAATTAGAGACGCAACTAGTGTTTAAAAAGTGGGAGAAAATTAACCGTTATTCACCAATAATAATGCAGCCTTCGTCCAACGTACCACGAACCGGCCGGTCCAGCGCCCTTTTACATAACCGAGGTGTAAAACCGAGATGAAAAGGAAAGAAAATAATAAAAGCAGACATTTTTTCCTTTATGCCGTCTACTTTTGGCGCTCCTTGAGGCGCCTATCTCGTTCTTCTTGTTTTCCCTTCCCACAACAAAGACCACTCTGCGTGCTACAGTGTGTGTATGCGCAGAGTTCTTCAATGGAGTTTCGAAATCCTTTGCTTCACAAGTACCGGAGCGATCGCCGGAAGCTTCTTGAATTTCTACTGTCATCTGGATTAATCAAAGAAATTAAAACCCCGGCCGGCCTCACAAACTCGATTTCGAACATTGATTTTGATTCCCTTAGCATAGATTACGTTCTTGAATGCATTAAATCCGGTAAGTTCCTTTAATTGTTTTTTGTGTGAAGTCACTGCTGACTGCTGAGCTGTAACTTAATACCGGCAAGCTTACTTTTGTGCAATAGGTGTTGAAAATTTGCCTGGTTATCGAAAAGTTAGTTAGCATGCAAAACAGGATAATTGATAATTATTTTACACTGATGATGGTATATTGATATAGATATCACTGGACTAAAGTCTTCTTTTGGTAATTTGTCATTTTCCTTTTCTCGTTTTATCAGTTATATATATATATATTACTATTGAATATTGATTCATAGCATGTTTGGCTTAGATTACATCTAAAAAGATGCCAATATTTTACACTCTGTATATAAGAACTTGTTATTTCTTACTGCTTTAATTGTTCTGGTAGCAGTAGCGTGAAACTTCTTTTACACTGATTGATTAGATGGAGTGCTTGATGTTTCTCTGGCACATAAGGTACACAATGACGAGCCTTCACTTCCAGTTATGGTAAGTAAAATAGGAAAAACGGACTCTGTATTTTTTTCCATGATTCTGGTTATTCTGATATTTTAAAATCACAAATTGATGTATACTCTTTGCTTGGTTTCCTGTAATACTGTAACTGATGGTTATCCACCATGCTATATATGCAAATCATGCATAATTTTGTACTTATGCACCTGTCATACTGAGTCATACTGTCTAATCATATAATATATCTGTTGAGTGAGGTTTACTATATAAATTGGGTTGTTATAAATTATTCCTTTTGAGCGCACTTGGCAGTTATGTGTGAGGTAGGGAGAGTGAAGTGGAAAAATAACATTAGGAAAGCCTCCAACAGGCTGCTAATAGCAGAGTGGTAACAATACAATCATTGCTAGGCTACCATTTCCGATATATGATAAAGAAGAGAAATCTCCAATGCCGAGTACCTGAAAAAATTTCAGTTCAGGGTCGTAAATTATGTTGGTTCATTATTTTGATCCTAATCTCCCATTCTTCAGGAAATGCTCTCAGGAAAATAGCTTGACTTCGCAAATTTTCTTTGTTTTTAACTACGGATTTGGAACATCACATCCATGCTAACTGCAATCCCACATGCTCTTAGTTTTTGATTGCTTTATTTTCCTAAGATATTCCTAACATCTCTTTCCTAGGTTCAAAGAACTGATTGTAGCAGGGGAAAAGGGTTTGAATTTTGGATACATGCCAAGTTTATGTTCCCTTTTTGGCATTAGATTTAGGGATTAGGTTAACTGTTGACAGACATAAAGCAGGATGCCCTGTCTAGCTAAAATTTAGAGCTTTAGAGCCTGCTTAGTGTCTTGAAAATTTTCAGCTTTTGGAAGGGAGGATAGTTCTCTTTTTCATAGAGAGATTGTGTGTAGGGATGCGGGCACACATATTTCTATATCATACCGGTCGAGGGAATTGGTAGAGCAAATGCTTTCACAAGAAAAATTAAGTCCCTGTTTATGATAACTTTCTTTTAAGGCCATGAATAGGCTAAGTACCCTCAGATTTTATGTTTGAGTGACGCACATCTTCATCTAAACTTGACACATGATTTAAGCTTGAACCGCTATAATACAAATAATAAAAGCAGCTTTCTACATTACTGTTATTCCTCAGAGTGAGCCAGTACTAATATAAAACTCCTAGAACAAGCTCTCTATCAACTATTAATTTGAGAAACTTCCAGTTTATGCTTTTATGGCTAGTATTATTGTAGATTTGTTGAACTTAGATGTGTTTTTTCTCTTTCTATGTCAGAGTTAAAGTAGTGATGATGTCAATTAAATAAATGGGTATTTTTGCATTTGAAGTCCATGTTTGATTCTTGTTATAATTTGACAAAATTATAATTTCCTCATGGGACCCATCGCTACCATGAACTTAATTTTACTTATTATTTGTATTATATGAGAATCAAACATTGCCAAACTTTGGAGACGACTGGAGTGTTGTTTGTGGCCATATAATTATCAGATACGACTTTATTGAGT